>JANHFX010010277.1:0-57201 GCA_027560015.1 Chloroceryle amazona | reverse complement strand
AAAACTGCCGATGTGGCCTGAGAGACAAAGTGCTGCCTCTGCTGGAAGTTGAAGAAATGTCACACAGTTTTCCTCAGGATAATCTGCAGCGCCTGGGGGTGATGGAGGGGCCGGGGGCACCCTGCAGAGCGTGGGCGTGGGTTTGTGCACGGCGCCCGGTGCGCCGTCCTCCTGCCCCCCGCGGGCTGTGGAGCGAAAGGGGCTTTTCTTGTAGCTGTTTTTCAGTCCGGCAGCGCTGGAGAGGACGTAAGCTAGGAGGTTGCAGCGGGGGTGGTTTCTTTCCTCGTTCTGTCCCCTCCACCTTCCCAGCTCTCCCTAAACCCGCTGAACGGGGCTGTGGAGAGTGGGAAGGGGGTGCAGCAGTGGGAAGTCGGATAGCCTGGACGGAGGGATATTAATGATTTTTTTTAGATGGTAATTTGTCTTTGTGGTAGGGGTGGCCCATTAAATTTCAGCTCACGTCCTGATGTAGATCAAAAGCGAAGGGGAGAGGGAGAGGGAAGCAGAGAGCCTTGTGCAGCTCCTCAGCTCCCTGTATTGTTAGAAACTTATGGGGCGGAGTGTGTGGGGAAGATTCCCAGAAACAGTCTTTGTCGATCCAGCTCCAACACCCACACCAAAAGTTGGAGATCCGTATTTTCCAGCACTAACATCTGCTCCCCGGTGCTGCCCAGGAGCACGCTTACTGTTACGCCTCAGAGGAAACAAACAAAAGGTGTGCTTGCCAAGTCGGTACTGAACCTGTCTGTTCACGGGCTTCTAGGTGGAGCCTAAGTATAGAGGAGTATCTATGTCCTAAAGGTTCACTGTCCTCTGTTGGCTCAGTTTAGACTCTTAGATAATTTCCTGTCCTTAAAGGTTTCCAAGCATGGTAGATGGCACGTCCTGGAGACATTTTTATGGTGTTTGTGTTTTCTTTTTCCTCTGTGTGTTTTTATTTGTGTGTGTGTGTGTTTGGTTTGTTTTGGTTTTTCTTTGGGGGGGAGTATTTTATTTTTTGTTCTTGAACTATTTATATATGGATATATTGGTTTGGGATCACAGTGAAGTTTCATTTTTTTGTTGTGCAAGTGTTCCCTCTCATTAGAGAAAATACTTACTTTCCTAAATTATAGTATGAATGGCAAGAGGTTAGCTTTCTTTGCCTCTGGATGGCTACAGTGGTAGGCTGAGACCCCAGGCTTACTGCACTGTGAACAAAATTGAAACCAACTAAGCTAAAAGTTATAAAGGGCTTTGCTTCTTACTGCTTTTTGAGATCAGTAGAGATCCCGGGTGAGTGAGGGCAAGGAGGAGGAGTGAGAGTATCTGGAAGAAGCTACTCATACAGAAAAGTGCTTTTTTGATTATAGGTGTAATTTGTAAGCACCTAAGGGAGAAAACTGGTCATAAGCTCCAGAGAGGGCGGCAATGGGAAAAAGAAAAATCCTCATGATGTTTAACCAGATTTTTTAATAGAGATTTCATTTTTTAAACAGCCACTTGAATGATCCATACCTTTTTTCATTTTTTCTCTCTTTGAAACCAGGACTTTCCTGCTCAGATGGAATTGAATGATAAGTACACTCTGCACTAAGCAGAATATAGTAGGGGATCTCTGCATTCGATGTTATGCCTCTTGCATTTTCAGTAAAGTGGAGGCGATTCTCCCTTTTTTTCTCTCTACCTTGCTTTCTTTCCTCAGAGAGGTTGGTTTTTGTACTCCCCTGTCAGGGACATGTTAATCCTGAAGTCATGGAGGGGAGAGAGATCCCACCATTTAGAATATTGATAGTTGCTTTGTTCATCCCCCAGCCTGTTAGGCTGATGGAATTGGCAGTGGCTGCTCTTTGTGACCTCCCTCCCTTCCCTCAAAGAGCTGGGGCAACTAGGGAGGAGAAAATGTTCAAACTCCAGCAAGTGAAAAAGCACAACCGCAGAAGACAAAAGGCTTTGACAGAGAGATTGTAGGGGATAAGGGTCTGTGTAGGGAATGACTTTTAAAAAGGTGGCCCTTATCTGTTCATATACACTAGAAAAAGTGGCATGGGGGTGGGCTTGTAGCCTGATAGAAACTCAATACAAATGGTGCCGTGGGATTTTAGTTGCTTTGCAGTAAGATCAAACAAGTGCCCAAACCAAATGGCTTGGGTCATCCAGTATGATTGCCCTTTACTCTTCATGCGGACAGCTAATCTGGGGGGAACATACACCCAGACTTTATAGCCTTTGCTTCTTACCTTGTAGTCAGTTGTAAAAGTTCTGCTTGACTCGGGCTGAGATGTGATGTGGGTCCTTGTTAGAGGAAATGTTCCTGGAGAGAAGTCTCACTCTGTGATATTAAACATGGCTTGAACAATGGATTTCCATTTCAGTCAGGATTAAGAGTCATGTGAGCAGTCATGCTAGGGTTAAATAAGACCACCTGCATGAAATATCTTTTCCTGAAAACAAGTATATGACAGGAAAAGTTTTGAGTGTGAAGTCTGGGCTGTTGACCTGCTGTTTGGCAAAAGGGGGCAGTATCAAACAATACCACAAAGCCATCCGCTGTGCGCTGCCTCCCTGCTTTGAGTGCTGACTGATGTCTGCCGGATCTACCGGCAGCACTTCTGCAGGTGATTCCTTGTAAAGACATCAGAGAGGTTAATTGACTGCGTAAAAGATGCAGGATCAAAGCTGTCATTATTTTACTTCGTGGCTGCATCACTTCCATATGCCTGTTTGACTAGTGAACGCTTGGAAATTAAGGACAATGCTGTATGATTGCAAAGCTACTTTTGTTCACATTGATTATGTTGACAGTAGTAACCGTAACCTGTTTCTAACCCCCCTGATTTTAGGGAGAGCATGATGAAGCCCTAGCTTTGGATTGCTTTTCATATAAATGCCCTCCAAGGAGCTGTCATCACTTGTTTTCTGTAGTAAGAAAGCCAAACATTTTCTTCTCTAAATTTACCTTTTTTTGATAGCTCATTTGTTTCCAGCCTAGAGAAATATATTGATCCACCTTATAAAATATTTGGTTTAGAATGCATTTAAAAGCCTCTTCACCTTGTATTTATCCATGTGCCTGGAATAATTAGATTATCATTTCTTAGTTCATTTCTTACTGAGAGCCATGGGTAATTTTACCAAGGGTCTGTCATCAGAAAGCCATGCACTTTACATGTCAGATCTTCTAAGTGCCTTCATGACATGAACTGCAGCCACAAGTGCAGGTTGACCCCAAGAGAGAGGGCAAGTGATGAGGAATAAGGGATCTGTTACAGTAATGTGAAGATGTTCCACTGCTGGGGCAGATCCCATATGAAGCGTGCAGCTGGATTTGCCTGTGCCCAACCAGGACCATTTCTGGTGTAAACTCAAAAAGAAATTTAATCCTCCACAGCTAGTGGTGGAGGCAATTCAGAGCAGTTCCCTAGAGCTGCAATTCATTCATGTTTGTTGCACAGCAGATATGTAGTACCAACTCATGCTGAGATTGCAAAGTCAGTTCTAAGTAAGGGACTTACCTTTCAGAGGCTGGATGCTGTGAAGGGGCATTGCCACTATTTCAGGTTGAATCCTTGTGATTTGGTCCAGGAGATAAGTCGTGGAGTATGACAGCGCCATGCCTGCTGTGCCTTGGAACAGGCTACGTCTGGATATGATTGTTGTTGATTTTAACGATCAAGTCACCAGTTCTGTGTTCTGTTGCCATTTTTAAGGAGGAAAAAGCCAACTCCCAGATAGTCATATTGTAAGGATTGTTTCTCTTCCTTTTACACTGCAGGCTGCTGACTCTTCCAGTGTGCCCAGTACCAGGACTCATCCCATATCTGTCCATGGTGGCAATTTTCATTGGTTTTGGTGGGAGCTGACTCAATATGAGATATAAGATTTCAATAGGTATTTGAATCTGCAACTTGTGTGGACAGTGCCTTGCTTGCTTGAGATTATTCTTCAAGCTCAGTTTGCCCCAGTATTTATTTAACCTCTCTTCTTATTGTTGTCCAAAAAAATACTGCATGACAGCAGTTATTCTTTGCCCTGGGCTGAAACCATGTGAGCAAAGTGCAGCAGAGCTCCGACAGCACAACTGTGACTTTCAGTACACAAGGTCTCCTTGACTACAGTGCTGTGACTCCCAAAGTTACCTCTGCTTCAGCACTCATATAAAGCGCAAATTCTTAAGGTCCACATAAAATCACTCAAGTTGATTTTCCTATGAGTAGTTATACTCTAGAAGTATTACTGTTATCAACTGTGTATCTACAAATGAAATGGATTTGTTGCATAATGTTATAAGTCTGGGAGATAATTTGCATGTGAAGGATCTTACCAAGTTACAGAGTATGACTCTGAATTGGTGACAGGGCTATTCACGTACTTATAATTAAGCATGTACTAAAGCACTGTTCTGGTTAAAGACTGGTGTGTCTTTATTTACTTTTTAGTGGGCTTTAAATGATATCATAAGTAAACATGCTGATTACTAGTCTTAATCCTCAAATTGATTTTGAACACCTTGGGAGTTTGTAGATCATCTGTGCAATTTCATTGTTTTTTCCAGTAGGATGTCATTTGTGGAGAGAGCACAGGGTATTTTCTTCCCAGGAACTGCTGTGAAGGAGTTTGATCTTACAAGGTGCTGCATGTTATTCATTCTTGTTAACACATCCCTGGGAAACAGCACCCTACATGATCAGACCCTGATAAACACAAACTATAGCATTGTCTGACCTCTGTGGGTCACCTGCTTTGTTGTGCAGGCTAAATGCTTATGGGCTTGCTAGTCCCAATATATAATGTACTCCCTATTAGGCAGTTGCTGGAAGCCAGATAAATTGAAGAATGCCAGTTTCAGAGGTTTGACTTTATCCGTTTTGCAGCAACACGTGACCATCTGGGACGTAGCAACCTGCAGAGAAGAACTGTAGTCGTGAGTTTTGTCTCTGCTAAATATTGTGCTGCACCCAAAATTTCAAACCCATGAGGCAGCCTCCATAATTGAGAATAGCATGTGAGGATCTGGTGATGCCAAATGGATCCTCCAGTAGCCTTGAACCCTCCATGTTATGGACGTCATACCCTGGTGCTGGGTATGCTCAAATGTTAAGCAGAGATACTGTCTGCAGTCCTGCAGAACAGCCAGGCTAGGTCCTACACAGATGATCTATAAGCCATTTGCAGTTTAAGGGTTTGTGGCTTCTGAAGTTTGTGCATTTTGCAGATTGCTTGTACCATAGTCTTCAAAAAGCATTAGCTTTTAGGACGAGCAGATGGCTTTAACAAAATATATTTGCTGGCACCTGGAACAGGTGGTTCTGGAATCAATTTATGCAGTGTAATACTTTCTACACCCCTTTTGGAATAATTTTATGCCCTAGGGCCACCTAAGATGCTTATTATGTAGCCAGTAGGGAACAGCTTCTATCCGACTACATAAGATTTTACACATCTTTTATAGCTAATGCCTAGATTGGAACGCAAAATTTAATGCTGGGAGTGCATGTGAATTTGTGAAACTCCCTAGAGAAAATGTGGGTGCATGTATCAGTGAATGAATTATGCTCCTCCATAGACAGAGAGGTCTTTTCTTTAGTGGTAACAAATGTCCTGTGTTCAGTGTTTGTCACTTCAAAGGTAGTATTTATCATTTCAAGTGAAAACTTTGTGCAGGTAACTGATATACAGTAAAAATGAGAATATAACTTTAACTTTATTTGAAAGGATAACAGAAGGAAAATTTCTTATGTGATATGAAAGTGTCCTGACTCAGAGATCAAATTGGTGTTTCCAAAATGTGGCTGTGACAGTTACAAGTAGTTATGTGAGAAAGAAGATCCTGTCTGTCTTCTTGAGGGGCAGGAAACAACCTCAGATGAAACTGGCCACATCCTTGTTCTTGCAACAGAATTGGGGCCAACAGGCTTACCTGGCTGCATAGATGTTGCTGGCTCAAGCTTTTTTTTTTTTTTTATAGTAACTTCATAAGTTTCAGTGGGTGCTGGGACCATCTGCATAACTCAGAGGTAGGATTGGAACTAAATCTGGGAACACTTTGGGGCCAGCCTCTTAAGGGAAGATGATGCTGTCTACAGATGGCCTGTTGGGCAGGCTTAATTGCTTTGCTGTGTTGCCTGACCACGTGGAAGTTGTTTAACCTGCTGTTTCAGCTAAAGGCTGCTTATTTATCTCCTATGATGCTGATTTACAAGAGATCAAAGATCAGGGGAAAAAAAAATAACACAAGAAAGGAAAGGGTAGGAAAGTTCACTCTGGATAACTCACTTTGACAGCATAATAGAGTAAATTCAAGAACATAGAAAGAGATGCTTTATGGAGCCTGTATATGTAATGCAGGGAAGGAAAAATTGGCTAGGTCTCAAAAGTTTGTTGGAGTGATTACAGATCCCCCTGCCCTGCCTCATGTTCCTTTCTCTGCTCTCTGTTCCTGATTGAAGATGACTGTCTGCCAGGAAGAGATTTATAAACACATGGTTTGGACAGGGCAATCAGTCTCTCTCTATATAATATAAATATAAATTGCTTAATATATATTATAAATATAAATCACTTAATGTTTCACCCTCTGACCTTTTTGGGGTCCGCTCCATATATGAAGGAAAGTTTCATTAAAAATAGAAAGCTGAAATTCAGTTTCTGCCTGTGTCCAAGGTGCCCCTCCAGTCTAAGAGATCTTAGCTTAGGTTTTAGTTGTAATTGCAGCTAATAACCACCTACTTCAAATAAAAGACAGTAGGGAAAAGAATGTCATCAGTGGCTTGTGGTGGGATAAAGATAACATACTTTATTCAACATGAGCAAAATAGGACTATGCACCGTTCCAGCCCTGATGAAGGATGATGTCAAGTAACACATAATACAGATTATGAAGACTTCCACAGTTCCTGCTTTGTGAGGATAATCAAATGATATAATAGTACAACTTATCCTTATTTCCATTTTGACAACCATGCTCAACAGTCAGAAGTAGTAATTGTCAGGGAGAGAAACTGTGGCATAAAAGGACTAGGGCCTGAAGAATTTTATGCTCATCTGTTAAAGATATAATGAAAAATAACAATGCAGTTAGGTGCCAAGTAGGATTGCCAGTGACTGAAATCAGTATGAATTAGACTTTGAGGTCTGTGAAAAGTTGATCTTCTGTGACTCGCTCAAGGTCATAGAGTGCATTAGTGGCAGAGACAAGGTTACAACCCCTGAAAACACTTATTCACATACTTAATTCTAAATATGTAGTTAAATCCTATGAATGAGGTGTTTCATCTCATTGCTTTCCTGCATCAGAGCCTGAGACTATGCATTTCACTCCTTGCTAAACATTGCCAGTAGATAACGTGATCATGCAGATCCTTTACTCATCTAAGCAGTTCAGTTCAAGTTAGTGTGACTACAGTTTGAGAAAAAAAGTATCCTGATCGTATGTGCACAGAGTGTCCCAACATTTTGAAGATGAACTAGGGGCCATTCCTATATTTGTATTTTTTTTATGTACACTGGACATGTATCTATATAGATTGAATTAAAACAACAGCAAGGGATTAACGTCTTTGATATTTAACATTTTCCCCCTTTAACCAGCAGAAATTGTTCCCGAGGGAGTAATTTACTAGCCACCTTCTGTATTTGTATGAGACTGTACATCAGGAATATTAAACCATGATATTGCTAATGCTATGTGTTCCTTCTAATGGGTCTTTGAAATATTAAAGCAACTTATATTTGGAATGAGCTTTACACATCTCCTTGTCCATGGCTGCTTTGCAAATCCAGGCTTCACTGCTTTGCCTTGGAGAATTATGAGTTTATTATACTCCTGGAATGCTAATAGCATCTCATTTTTTCCCTGAATTTTTTCTTCATGTTTATTTATTGATTCTTCATTTGAGCACAGTTTTGCAGATAATGATGGTACTACTGAGAATAGCTGGTGTGAGTTAATTTTAAGAAGGCTGAAGTTAGAAAGCCGTCCTTTGCCAAGAATCTCTCTGTAAAGTTCTGAAGATAAGGCATCCAAAATGATAAATTAGTTAACACCACTGGATTAGATTGCTCCCAATGTTATGTTTCATTCCTAGTTTCATAAAGACAAAGTGTATCAAGGCTGACAAACCTAAATTTAATTTTTCATTGAAAACTCATTGGCAGATTTGCAGATGTTAAACTTCAGGGAAGCAGTCTTTTCTACAGAAAAGTCTTCTTGTCCCATGAGAGAAGATGTGTGAAACAGGGTTTTACCATTTCACCCTTTAGTTTACATTTTACTTTTGATCCCTGAGATTCTTCCCCATCTAGTTCATCCTTCCACAGTAGTGGACAGTAACTCCAGAAAAGTGCTTTCAGTCATTTTCTATGTCTTCCCTGAAGGCAGATAGATAGCAGGGGATAAGGACTATAAGGCTGGAAGGCAGAAAATAGGGATGGTGCTATAGGAAGCAATTGGCGTGAGGAGCATGGTGTGATACATGTCTGGTGAAGAACTGGAATAGCTGTAGTGGTAAAAGACAACAGCAAGTTCTTACTGGCAGCAGAGGATGGTTGGGAGGTGAGTAGTGACTGCATCAGCATCATCGCTTGTAAATCAGAGCAGCATTGTACCAGGAGCTTTCTGCAGGGAAGTCAAAACATCTGTCTGCGTTTTGCCTGGGCATAACCAGACTCTCACTCAGGAGCACTGATGCGGGAAAGAGAAAAGACACTCTTTAACAGAGCAGAGCTCAGGTTGAATTTCTTCTGGTGAGGAAGCCATTCTGTTCTTCCAAGAGTAAGATCTGAGCCTGCGGAGTAAAGCTCACTTTTGCAATCTCTACAAATGCATGAAATGTTACTTATTCCAGTGAAGTGACCTGTGGATAAGAATTTACCAGCCTGAGCCCTTGATTGCTAACACAAGGCAAACACTCTTAAATTATTTCCAAAAGTTATGCAAGTGTATGGTTGGGCTGCATGAGCCTTAACTGTGATACTTGCAGTCTGAAAGGACTAGAACTTTTCCATAAGTAGTGCAATTTCTATTTTTAGTTTGGAAAGATGTTATCATTTAATGAAAACTCTTTGTTTTCTGGCAACCTACTCTGGTACCCATCTGCAAAGATCTCAAAGGGCTTGGATGTCCATGAGAAGTGCAAGAACCCAGTTCTACCCACAGATACACTAGTGCAGCCTCATTGAAGAGCTGTGGTGGTGCTTGACAGAAGACCAGCAGTATGAGCCCAAACACTCACAGACAAGATTGTACCTATGGGAAGGGATTGTGTAGGGATGGTATCGGTCCAGAAGCACTCTCCAAAATTAGGTCTGTGAGATTATGCTGTTGCAAAACTCAGCACCAAAGAAGCATTTCCAGTTTTAATTAAAACAAAACCCAACACAACGAGATCTCTATTTCTGTTGAATTTTAAGCTTCCCAAATGTTTGGGCATTAGATACAGAAGTAATTGTTAACAAGCAGAAATAAAATAATGAGGCATGCTTTTGTTTTTTTCTTTCCCAAGCTGATTCATCTGAGAAAGAAAAAAAAACTTGTGAAGTTTTTACTTGGGTTGGTAAGACTTTTCTCCACAAATAGACTGAATGAACTACTGAAGTGTTTCAGGAAAGTTTATCATAAGGACCTGAGCCAGTGGAACTATTTAGATGGCAGACTTCTTTCTGGTAGAATCAGGGGTTTAAATTAATAGTATAAAGAATTGGAAATAATCTGATGTCTGCAGTTCTCATGGCTTAATATATTTGTATAAGTGGTAAGGATCTGATTCTGCACCAAGACATCAGTAGCAAAAGTTCCATTTATGTAAGTTAAAACTGGATTTTTCTTTAAAGAGAAAAAAATCCCCCAAACAAACAACCAAAAAAAACCCAAACAAGCCAAAAGTTCGTGTCGTGCAGTTCTTATTCAAGGACTATTTGCTCTTGAAATTGGCATACTACCCGAGTCAGGGCTGCATGAGTTGGCCTCAGGTTTTCAACCTGACAGTACCTCTTTAAAATGCAGCAGTATAATTTAGGCATCTCTTACTTGTTTTGAATAGCAGAGCTAACATGTCTGTCAGTTACAATGACTTGATAGACATGATTAAAAGGCAGGAGATCAGGAAAAATGCATGCTTATCACAGCCAACCCTCCCCAATGAAAAAATAAGTGGCTCAGTGGCATATTTGAAATTGAGGTGTAACTGAAAGCATTTTTAGAAATGTGCTTTGTAGACTGCTTTGAAATGGTGTTTTCTATTATGACCAGTTTCTGGAACAGATTATCATGATTGTAGGAAGCACTTCAAAGCAGATTGATGTAGGAAGATCTTTACCCGAAAACTTTGGCTTCTCTATAAGACAGAAAGCTAAAAATGTGTCTGCAATCTGTGTCGCTTCAGCTACAATAGCATTTATTTGATAAAAATGGGCTGCTATTAATTCCCAAATGCTACAAATTTCTTTGTATTTTTCTAGCCTCTCTGTTTCACAAAGGGTTTCAAAGGTGTTTCTGTCATATCCTTCTAAATTTCTGGGTTTTATTTTTTTAAAAGCTGAGATTTAAACATTGTAATGAAATACTGAGTTGCATCTGATAAACAATCATACATTAATTTAATATTTTGGTGGCCAGACTTTCATAGAACAGATATTGATGTATTATCTAGTTCAGTTCTTGACCTCAGACAACATGAACTATACCTCCACTATTCATCTGAACACAGCCTCAGCTGAACTCAGCAGTAGCTAAACCTTGGTAGGAACAGGAGATATACTTAAAATACACGAATGTCTGAATTTTTACCCACAAGCCTAGCTATATTCTATTTCAGCAAGACTCCTTAACACCTTACTTGTAGGCTAAAGTCTGGATCTTTGAGAATGGAAGTCTTCTACGTACTTGCAACACAGGAGCAAATGGGAAAAACCAACCTTCTGCTTGGTATAAAACTATGTGGGAACAGCACAGTGAAGTGTGGTTGCCCGTAAATTCTTGTTTTTCAAGGATATTGAAAATGAAAGGAAGTGGTAAGAAGTAAGACAACAATAAACTAGAACTGTCTTGCTCCACTACATTTAGTAGCCTGGGAAGAAGAATTTAAAAAATAGTTATTATTTTGTGCCTTATTGAGCTGTAATATATCAAGTCCATTGCACTGTCCTTTATGATTCCCAAGTGAACAAATTTCCTTTTTGCCAGGGAAGAAGCTGGGGCAAAGACTGTTTGAATGACTTGTGTAAGCTTGTGGAGGGAGTAAGTGAGCGAGAGTCCTGCAGTCACAGTCGCTTTTTCTTGTTTGACAGCAGAAATATGATGAATTCTTAATGCTAAAGCAGAAGGGCCTTGAAGTAGTCCCTGCCCTTTCTGGGAAATTATTTTTTCCTATAAAGTGAGGCCAAATGCTGTTGATGGATACCTTATGATTACTTCCTGTAACTGTTACAAAATACATTTTTTTTTAATCCACGGTGTCATTAGATGAACAATTCTGATAGATTGGTTTGTCAGAACTGTTGTTGCTTTTCTCTGTCAGCTCTTTCAGTAACTAATGCAACACATGCTGTACGCAGTAATCTATGGATTCAGTTCAAAGTTGCCATCTTGCTGTTTGAAGCCCCACCGAGACCTTCTCTTTACTCTCCTACTCAAGTATTTGTCACTTTCTGGAGGCTGGGAATCTGTCTTGCTTATTAAAGAAGACAGCTGTTGGCAGAGAGACTCTTCCACACAGTTCATGTTGTAGGTTGCCTCTTGCCGTCCTATAGATATGTTGTCCAGTGTTCTCTACAGAATGTGGGAATGAAGGAGCCAAATATGCTGCAGATTCGTGTATCATCAAACACTCTTCAGCACTGGCCTGCTTTGCCTTGGTCCTTGTAAGGACTATGTTATGTGGCACTTCTTTAACCTGTTTATCTTCACTCATAGGTCACGTTATAATTTATAAATCTGCTTTATTCCTTGCTCAAGGTCCTTCAATTCCTTCTTGCTATGTTACTTGATTCCATAAAATTTATTCTTTAGTCTAGAATACAGTTTATTTATAAAATGCGGTGGGTAAATTCAATTATCTTATGTGAAGGACTTATTCTGATTATTTCTGAAAAAAAAACCAAAAAAGGCAGATCATTTTTAAATAAGCTTCTAAACCGTACAACTCTTTCTTACCTTTTCTTTTCTCTAACATAGAAAATTAATAGCCAAGCACCCATTTTGCCTGCATTTTTAGTAAGCATAAATTAATCTACTTAATATGTAGTCTGCTTCTTGCATCTACACATAATTAAATCATATTTGTTCTAAGAAACTATTCATCTAGTGTAAACCTGCTTCCTGAGTAAATATTCCTTTAATTAGCAGAACAAATAGATTGTGGGATTTGGAGTTTATTATCACAGCATTCCTTTCCCTGATGTCTGCTTCAGATCTGCACAGCGGAGAGGTCTGCTAAATACAGCCAGGGAACACAGCAGCAGGCTTTTTTTGCAGTTGGAAAATAATACATCTTATGAATACTTCACACCTATGGAACCCTTCATTTGGAAATTACAAAGTGCTTTGCCATGCTGTGTGGGTATTATTTATTTCCATTTTAGAGGAGGATAAAGGGAAACTGGGAGAGACTAGGGCTGATACGCAACATCCCCATGTTGTATTAATAGGCGTAGCTGTACTAAGATGTATATGGTTGTATGCTACTTGTGTAGAATAGCAGAGGACATGGCTTTTCATACAGGCTAATGAGGTACAACCTCCATTTTTGGATGCCTGGTTGTGCATTTCTGGTCTCAGGGGTCCTGAAAGCTCAAAGCAGATGGAAGTCATGGAGAATTAAAGGCATTGGGGATCTTGGAGCCGTGCCTTTTCAGCAAGGCACCTCATTTTCAGACTTGGCTGCTGGTGTTTAGTGGTTTAGGACTGGGGTGTGCAGTGAGTGGTAAAGATGAGAGAGGAGTGCAGGTGTCCTGCTGCCTGGCCTTGCTGTGCCAGAGCAGAACAATTTAGTCATGGATGCATATCCTTGTCTTCATGGCACAACTCATCTAGGAGGTTGGAAGCTACATCTGAACAACTATGATAGCAAAGATATGTGCATGCGTGTAGTGTTTCTGCACTAGCCTCTGGGGAGGTGTGTATTTATGTGGGTGTCACTGTTTCCCAGGATTTTTTATGTTGAGGCTGTATAGGAGTAATTCCCCAGAACTTATGGGAGAAATACATTTCCTGTGGGAGGAGTGTTATAAGAGTTGTCAGCAAGTTCATGTTTCCTAACTGCAGGGTAAAGAGTTTCTGATAGGAGAGGGTAGGTTTTGAGCTCTGACTTGCTCCTGCTGAGTTAATTAGCCAGAGTTTAAAACACTTCCTCTCCTGACCTGGAGTTTCTTATGTGGGAAGCAGAGGTAAGAGGCAGTAGCCAAATGAGAGCCCCAATTAAGGATGCAGGTGAACAAGGCTTGTAAATGGCTGTCTTGAGTCTGAGCAGAAGACTGTGTCTGCCAGTGAAATGCTGTTTGGACATATCCTTAATGAAAAGAAAGGGTTTACTGTGGAGCTGGCAGCCAAAACATCCTTTCTGCTCTTAGAGTGCAGGATGCCACGTGTCCTGAGCTTCCTTCTGGCTTTGCTTCAGGACTGTGGGCAATGAAGGTGGCATTTGGAGGAGATGGGAATGTCAGAGCTAAGAGGAGACCCGAATGCTGTGTAATATGACGTTAATGGGGACAGCTTTTTGCGCCTCCTTGTCTTTGGATGGGTTAAATTCATAAAACCATCCACTCCTCCTAATAAATTCTTCTCTTCTTATAGTTGCGGTTTTCTTTTCACCCTCAGTGGAACTATTAGATGTAGTTGAACCTGGTCAGGTAACAGACTGTGAAGGAACAAATATGTCACTCAAACAAAAGCATCTTTAGCAGCTAATGGGTTTAGAGTATTATTTCTCTACACATTTTAGCTCTGAAGGCTCAAGGGCTGTTCCTTCATGGCCCTGAGGGCTTTGTTTTAAAAGCAAAGGCAAAACTGCCCAAATAAGTACCTAGGATGATGGTAATGCTAAAGCAGCCCGAGCCTTGTCAGCTAGCACAGGTATGCCTACCTATGCAGTGGTTACATCTCCTGCCTGTGGTGGAATAACTGAAGAGTGCCTTTATGTGGCTTAGTGTAATCCTCTTAACCGTAAGAAAATATCTGACTGTGTAATACAGTATCAGTTTGGGGAGTTAGCAGGAAATACCTATTGCAATTTAGATTTACATCCTGGATTATTGGACAATAATTTCCTTTTTGCAGGAAGTTCTAACTCACAAAGAGGTCAGATGGTGCAGGGACAGGAAGTTTAAAACAACTGCAAGAGGATGTCTGATGAGCACTCTCTGCCTCAGCTTTCCACTGTGAATAAGAGTGCATGTAATCTGTTTTGTTCATTGAGATCAAAAGTTCTTTGGGGATGAGAGTTACTCCAATGAGTTACTCTGTGGATAGAAATTTATGTTGTGCCACTCATGCGGAACCTCTACCTGTCTCTGTGACACAAATAGCAGTGGGAATCCCTCTGAAATCCAAGCGTCTTGTGGTTTAAATGCTTTTTCTTTGTTTTCAGATAACAATCTCTTCAGCTCTTTAAGGCATTTAATGAAAATTGTTTTAGCAGGACTGTAGGATCTTGGAGAGCATTATGTGTAGTTTTGTGTAGTTAGGAGTTGAAACTGTACAGTACAGCTGGAGTCTTAGCATTTTACTGTGCTGTGACACGTAGCATCGATTTTACAGTTAGGTGAGGCTGATTCCAAATGTTCTTTCAATGAGTTTATTGGCACCTACAACTAACAGTGTTAAAAGGTTAAATGGTATGCAAGTTACACTGTACACAGCCCCAAAAATTTGTTTAGCATACCAAAGCAACAGTCTCTTGTAACTGGTCCTTTCACTGTACAAAATACCTGTGTGTGGATATCTAGCCTTGATGAGATTGTTCAAGATCACTGGACAGAGTCTTCTAACATCTTTTGAGTGCCTTTTCTGGAGAATATTTCTTGCTGAAGAACTGAATCAAAGGAATGGCAAAATGGGCTCTTCAGCTGAACATAGATTGAAGACTCAGCATTTCTGAAACTTCTGGGAATGACCATGGCTTACTTTGTGAATATGAGCATGTCCTGTAAACACTCCATGCTTCGTTACTCAGCCCTCTTACAAAGCAAATAGTAATTCACAGAGATGCTGTCAGGTGTTGGTCACTGGGATTTGTCAAGCTCTGGGAACACTTAGTTGGGACCAGCTACAGAATTACAAGTATTAATATTGCCTGAAATCAAGTAATCATGTATAAATGTCACCTGCTTTGGTCTGTGTTAACAGAAAGGGACATGAATTGACTGGGAAAGAGAGTCATGTGCTTTGGTTGCTTAAGTACAAACCTGGGAATTGGTAAGTTTTAACTTCTAAACTCATCCCTACCAGCAGCTCACTCATTGCCTTGGGCAAACAACGGGAAGTCAGTATCAGATTTCTTTGTTTTAGTAATAATGTATAAGAAAGAAAATAAGACAGCATTTTCTAAAGTTGTGAGAATTAATTAGAGATTGTTTTAAAGTCTTGCCTGAAAAGTGCTATATATTTTAAATGGCTTCCCATCTCTGCATATGAGTTGTATGCATAGGAAAAGATCAGTCTGAGGCACAGCTCGGATTGAGTGATTTCTGTTTGAAACGACCCTTTCTTTCATCAAAACAAAGGAAAGGACAGATGTGTGCTATTAAAAACAAGATGTTCATGTTCAAACTGGCAGCATTAGCTCTGAAACTCACCCCGCTGGAGCAGTGCTTGCAGAAAAACTAGATTCCCACCAGTTAGCTGCTGCTAACTCTTCCACTTCATTCCCCAAATTACTTGCAGAACAGCTGGCATTAGCCACCCTTACTTCCTTTGATGCAAGAAGTTTGCATTTTCCTGTCATAGATTCCTCCACACCTGTGCTCCCAGTAACAAGCAGTGATCAGCAGTGAGTCACTTGACACACTGTGTGTCTAGTGTTGGCTTTGCTCCTAGTGACATGTGCCAGCCTGGGCGGAAAAATAAAATAATTAAAAAAACATAAACCCCAAGGCATGATAACTTGCATTATTTCCCTTCACTCCTTCCCTTCCCAGAATGGAAATCCAGCTTGCATATGGAGTTCACGAACTGGAAAAAAAGCTGCTGACTCTATGGCTGCTGTTGGCTATGATCCTCCAAACCTCAGCATTCAAATTGAAATCCAGACCTCTCCGGTGCATTAAGGCTCGCACACTTGCTTTAACTGTTGAGCTTCCTTTCAGAACTAAGAAATTACAAAAGAGTTGACAAGGCTTTCTTGTCAGTGGTCCATGTTCCCATGATACCCTATCTAACTTGATTTTGAAGTGGCCTGCAAAGGAAGATGGTCTCCATTCTCTCCTCTGCAAGTGCACATTGCAAGGGTCAGACTGCTGCTCAAGTTTCAGGCAACCTGATTAGTTGGCACCAGCTTTGATCTGAAGTGAAATGCTGAGAGCAAATTGTCTCTTTAGAACTACACCTCTAAAAATTACTCAAGAAGTCACAGTGTTTGTTCCTCCTGAATTTAAAGCCTATGAATTGACTACGAACCTCCTACTATGGACCTGATCCAAAGAAAATGAAATAAAAGGGTGAGGGTGTCTTAAAATTCCTTCCATCAGCTTTGGATCAGGCTGTCTTTTAAAGATACTTGTCCTCTCTTCTAACCTGAACCAAATATTCTAGAGGACTGTTTTCTGTTCCAGAAATTTTTGCATTTCACTTCTACTGGCATGCCCAGTCACAGTCCCTCTCTTTTAGTACAACTTGTGGTCTGTAGAAGCAGGTTGGTTTTCATTACTACATCAGACATGGAAAGCTACCAAGATTGTATTTTAACAGAAGGTGGAATATATCAATGTTGTACAACAGAATTTAGAGCCAATGGCATATTTTACCTTTAAACTGGCGAGCCAGTATTTTTTTAAGCTGAATGGGGACCGTACATCTGCTGCAGTACAGCTGGAATACACATCGTTAAGGGCAGGGTGCCCTCTCCAGGGGCTGGGTGTAGTACTTTATATGCTGTCCACCTGCAATGGACTGTTTTCACTTGGCTCACTGAAATGTGGTCATGGTTGAAAATAAGCAGATTTGTTATTTAATACCTTTGGCAGTCTGACAGGGAGTTATAGTAAAAAATCTAGAGCACACTTGGTTGGCATCCTGTTCTCATCAGGAAGGGCTCATGTAGCAATAGATCCCCTTGATTGTCCTCTTCTGCTAGGGGTGTTATACCTGCTGGAGAGTGTAGAACCTCTAGAGTGTTGCCGTTTACTGGCACCAGTCTGCAAAGGGTAATCACAACTTCTCGGAAAGAGCCTTGCGGCCTTGGCTGCCCTCTTTGGTGAGGGGGATGAAGAGAGTGTTTTGTAGCCCAGAGTTCATGGGTTCCTGAAGCAGGGAAGTGCTGCTGTGCTAGGTTGTCCTTAGAGGTCATGAATCTGCTCTGCTTGAATGCAGGAGGGCAGGTCTCTTCTGTTTCTCTGTCAGAAATCCCCCCAAAGGCAAAACCGAAGTTGTTGAATTGCCTCTCTTACAGGCTGGTAAATTATGTGGCTCTTTTGGCTGGAAATAGGCAGAGCTCCAGCCTTTCTCATGCTGTTTGCCCTGTAACCTCTGTTCCTTTACTGACTCTCATCTGCATTGTCAGAAATGGGCAAGCTCCCATCTTCCGCTGGCCAGGTTGCTGTCGATGGGGCTGCTGCCCTCCTGGTGGGGCAGGGCTCTCCATGGCCCTGCATGAGATAGATGCTGGCAGCTCCCTTCCCTCCTTCTGCCCAGTCCCTGCAGGCTTCGGTGACTGGATGTTGTCCTTTGCTTTCATCCTCACAACCGTACCTAATTCAGTGATTACAGCTGTTAGTGTTCCACCAGAAAACCTCCGTGTCTGTCTGACAGCTGCTTGGGGTGGTAAGGGAATGAGGAGTTTTCAGCCACTCCAACCTTGGGCTGAAATGCACAGGCTTTTAATGACATTTTTGACTGAATGCTAACGGTAGCTGTTTATGAAGCCAAGAATATGTCTCTTCATGCCACTCGAATACTTTAGTGAGGGTGAGGGCACGATTAGTCATTCGGCAGGCAAACATCTGGTGCTTTTGCATGCCCTGCAGCTCTTCCTAGTTAGCAGGCCTCACCTCGGGTTGGCTGAGCTAGGAATGTGTCAGTGCAGGCATTTTAATTTTATGATTTCAACCAGCATAAGTGGGCAGGGGGGAAATCTTGGTTGCTCATGTGGTCTTTTCCAGTTCTGTGTCTTTGTATTTCTGGATCATTCTGGACAACAATTTATCTCCCTAGGGATGTGTGATAGATAAAAGAAATAGGATTTTCAGAAGATTTCTAAGCCATTAACTCTGTCCTTTCAGGCAAAATAGGGGTCAGAAAACCAAGGAGAATAAAAAATACCCTTATTCAATCTGTCCTACTTTCCTTCCCATGCTTGGCTTCCCTTGTGAATCCTAGAGTCACCCTTTGAATATGGGCAATTCATGGCTGATAGTTGGATCATTGAAAAATATCTTCCTTTTGTTCCCATTCCCTGCCCTTTTTTTCTTACTCTATGGCTTTTAATTCCAGAATGACAAGTTTCTTTGTTTTCCACAACTGGGGAAATGCCCTTTTCCAAATTCCTCTCCCTGTAGCCTACCTGCAGTAATGGGCTTCTTCCCACTCTTAGCACATCTTTTGTCCTGTCTGAATATAAAATTGCTTACTTTGTCTTTTGTTTGTCTCATGTCTTCTTCCAGAAGCACTATGAGATGTGGGATGAGCTCTACTGCACTCGGTCTATGGCTGGTGCAAGGTGTCTTGAAGTTTGGAGGCTGATGTGAGAGTGTATTACAGCTGCTAGGAATGCAAACAGTGTGTAGACTGTAGACAGAGCCCTGGATTGCTCCAGGTATCTCAGTAGATGTTAATCACAACTTGTTTTCTTCATCCAGGCATAGCCTCCAGGCTCACTCGAGCTCAGAGAAACATGAGGGAAGCTCTGTTGTTTTGCAAAGTGCAATGAGAAGTTCTAGTTAAGGTGACCCTCACCATCATTTAGAAAGTAAACTCTCTGTGGGGAAAAGGCTTTGCTGCATGGTATTTCAGTACTTGCAAGGTGACAGATACAGCATATTGAACAGGCTGGCTGGCTGTTGTGTGATGTGTATTTATGGAGACTGGTAAGCAGAATGGTGAGGGTCTTTTGACCCAAAGAAGGATTATTACTAAATCATAAGCTAATTAGTATTGGAAAAGGGCTGATAGCCTATCCAGTTCATGCCTAGCAATGTGAGATTGTTCCCTACAATGCATTTTCTTCTGCCGAGTTTAAATAACGAAGCATCTATTGCTTCCCTTGGGAAACTGTACCATTCACTGGTAGTGAAGTCTGTCCAGCAGCCAGCCTAAAATTTCCTTAATTTTCTTCCCCTTCTCCTGACTAATTATTTTTAGAATTTTATGCTTTTCCAGTATTTTTAGACCAGTTTGTTGTTACTCTGTGTCATATCAGTGATCACGGACCAGTGTAAGCTTCATTGCTATAAATTGCTGTTTATGCTGCTTCAAATTTCACTCTGAAGATACACATCTTCCGGTGCCACTAATTAATGCTGAGCTCAAACTCCAGCATGTCCTTTGATAAAACCACATGCATCTTATGCACTCTGAATAAAACTTCAGTTCTGGATACCTCTGAAATTGAGGCACCACAGTCTTGGAGCAAGGTAAGTCCATACAGTGGGAAACCACTAACAGCCCTTTTCTTAATGTGGGTTACCCCCTGTTCATATGGTAGCCCTAGGAAAGTGATTTTGCTTGTCAGGATAAGTCAGGACCTCTCCTGAATGGAGGCTTGTTCAGGAGAGGTACAGACTGGTCTCCCCAGACTGTGTATGCGTGTGTGTGTGGCTACATGGTGCAAATGTGGCTGAAATACTTCTGTCTTCCCGGCTGTGAGTTAGGGGTGTCACTTGTAGGTGCTGTTGTAGCACCTTCAGAAACCAAATACTAATACTGCTCTGTCAAACGGTGCCTTATCTTTAAAACAGGCTCATCTAGCACCAACTCCTAGAGGAGCCCTTCCTTTTGGCTGTCTCAGATCTGAATTTGGACATAGAGTGAAAGGGTTTCAGAGGAAAATGCTCCCCTTTAGACTGTCCTTGCCATCACTCAGTTTGATGATTAGGCTACCGTTTGCTTTTATTCCCACTCAGTGACCAGGCAGCAATCTGGAATTACACATCAACCCTGGTTCCATGTATTTTATGATTAATTGAAAATGAAAAAGAATCCTTTTTTGGAAGCCTGAAATTTTACCAGTGGCCAAAGATCTAGAGAATCCATTTAGAGGAAAAATACTAGTAAAAGTAAGAGAGGATAAAAAGCATCAGTGGCAGTGTCTTTTGGTGTAAATCACATTCATTTCATAAAAGTCTTGAACATCTCCCTTAAAGTTTAATACCTCAATTTAAAGTCCAGCAGTTAGGGGGGTTTTTAGCACCAGCCAGAGAGTACTCATAGTTGGCAGGCAGATGGTCCTTTCTCCTCTTTTACATTCTTTTAAAGCACTAACACTGCCAGTTGGGCGTTTGAAAACCTCATTCATTTTCCTTGCTGTTTGGCAGTAAGACCGTGCTTGTTCCTTGCTGTCTTCCATTACTGAAACCTGTGCCGTTTTCGGATTGCTCCTACTTGTTGCTTTGATGTGGGGCTGGATTATTTGCCCTGCTTGGATACTGAATGGTGGATTTCTTGAGTAATGCAGAAACACATTGGGATGTGATGTCAAAAGCACAAGTGGTTAGAGTGTGGAGAGCAGAAATCTGGTGTGTGGGTGCAAGGAGGGAATTAGAAATGAGAGAAAGGGTCATGTCAAGACAATATTTACATTAGATCCTGCAAACTCAGAGGAGACTGTAACTTTCTCAGGTTAAATTATCTGTGTTTTGATGAGAAGTAACCAGTGATGTTTCTCTATGCTTTCCATAGAAGTCTCAGGTTTTTGTGAAGCTCTGGAAGTATGTGCTGCATTTGAAATACAGGTTCGGCATATTTTTTTATTTTTCTTCCCCAAAAGAGAAATGCTCTACAATGTAGTCCTCCTTAATAAAGTGAACCTACAGAAGTGGCAGCGTGGAACTGCATGTTGAGTGGTTTTGAATGGCTCCATATCTCATTATCGAAGTTACTGGATAGATTTTTTGACTGCCTGCCCTGCAAACTCATTTTGAGACAGATGTGTTAAAAATGCATGTGTCCTTGGTTACCTGGAGAGAGCAGAGGTGCTTTGTAGCTCTGAGTTGAGTTAAACGAATAAAGCCTGTATTATTCATCAAGACAAAATCATTTTCTGAATCTGAAAAAAAAAAGAAACTATCTTGTCTTTGAAAATCATTTATCTGGCCTTGATTTTCCTGAGGGCAGCAAGTAGAAGTCAAGTTTAAAACAGACTAAAAGTCTTTTTCTACGGGATCAAGAAAAGTAAATTGCCAGCAGAACCACTTTTGATCAAATGAGTGTCTGCTGCAGGAATTGACTGTGCTGCCTGTGCAGGACAGTGTTACAGTGTTCGTCTGCTCTCTAGTCAGTTAGCCTTGCTTCATGCTCTTCCTCTTGGTGTAATTGGGAAATTGAGAAAAATGGGATGTGTAAAAACTTTTGTCTTTCTCATGTGAACTTCTCAAAGCTGAAGAGCTCCCTGATAGATCAACAGTAGTTGCACCTGTCACCATGTGTACAGAGAAACCACCGGCATTCAGAATTCATAGCAACAGCACCTCTGCTGATAGTGTGGAAGAGTATTCCATGTTATGTCATGGCTTAAAGAGGAGCTGGCTAGCATTCTGGATATCTCAACCTGGGCCGTGATTGTCCGAGTTCTCACAAATTAAGAAGAGTCAGATATGACCAGATCTTCAGCACAGAACTGAGGGTGATAATCGTGATTCACTGGCAGTGTTCTTTTGATGTTGCTGGAGTCATTATCTTTAAGGTATGAAGTAATTCTGATATCCGAACTGTGTTATCATGGTCAGTATCCATCCATTTCATACCTCAGCGCTCTTTGCTTTTGAGCCCCTGAGTCTTGGACAGATTGCAAATTGGAGCAATTTATATTCTTGCTGCCATGGTGAGTTACAGAGGAGAATAAATCTCTAGAGAAAGGTGTGTTGGGCTTGTATGCGAGTAGGCACTAAGCAATGTCACCAAGGGGACCAAGGCAGCCACAGCTGGTGTGTGTGGCAAACAACAAAAGTAATACATTGATTGATTTTCCTGAGCTTTTACACTAAGAGAGAGGGTCCGTGGAGAAATTTCTTCACACAAAGGATTAGGATTCATGAGTTGGGAGAATATGGATCCATATTCCCTTTTGGCCTATCAACCAACTCCTCTCTTCTAAATTACCCTCCTCAGGCTTGTAACAAGCTCCCTCACCAACCAGCCAGTAAGGCACAGCAAAAAAAAAAAATAAATTTTGCCCTAAAAATTCAATTGATCGCTTTTAATCTTTGATGCCAGTGGTGCTGTTATTTCCTCACTGATTCTCTCCTACCATAGTGGTAGGTAGTAAGGTAAAACCCAAACAAGATACCAGGCATATTTAGCCTCCTCTCCAGGAGGAAGAGTTCCAGATGTTCCTTTTACAAGGAATGTTCAAGATATCCTGTATTTGTTTCTGCATGTAATTTTCCATAGCTTTTCCATCAGTTATAGTATTCCTTATCTTCTCTCCTAAAATATTTGTGTATCTGTATGATACGCTGTTAAACAGGTACTGCTTTCCACTCCAGATGGGACTGCATTGTTGGACGGGGTGGAATGTCTCTGAAGGATAGTTCACAAAATCCTTCATTGCTCTGAGCCTGAGATAATTCTACCAGTAATAGTACCTATCTTGCCTCCTTAATAAATCTCAGACTTATTTTCTTTAAAAGTTTTAAAGAAAATGTACCATTTTTCTTACTCTTTTGTAAACTATATTAGTTATCACACTGATTCTTGCAATAGCATTTTGTCTGGCTATTTTCTTCTCTTCATTATACCGCGGAGCTTAATTGAACTGAATGAGCTATACATGAACATGAAGTGGTGATTACTCAGCCCTGCTCGTGTTAATTCACAAATGTAATTTAAAAATTTAAAAAAAAATCTTAACTCACTCGGTAGTTTCAGAGCATTGATCACAAAATTAATTAGAGCTTTCTAAATATGTCATGCAAGTTATGCATTACACCACCAAATACATACACTATATAGAATTTCTAAGTGTCGGAGAAGGCTTATTGCTGCAGCTGCCTGCAGTATGCTATGTGACTACTTACATCATGGAACTGCAGTGTAATGAGTTACTCTTTGGTGGCTGATCCTCTGTGCAGTGGAGGATGCCATCAAATGTGTTGTTGGAGTTGAGTGAGAGCAGGATATTATCACTCCAGCTGCTCATCTCCAAAATCTTCCTGGAGGTTGTTTTATTTAGGTTAACATGCTTCACTTCTCATTTGCAGTGGGCTAGGAGCACTCACAGAGTCAATTGTTATGTTCATCTGACAAGTGGTAACATCCTACCACAAGGTTTATTGTTGGGTTTTTATTGTCTAGGCATAGCTACTGCTTAGATTGTAGTTGTACATTTTTTATTTGCCCTGTATTAAGACCCTGCTTTTGCAGTCCTTTCTTCCTCAGCTGCTACTCCCCTCCAATCCTTCTCTCCTCAGATCTTGTAGTCTTGACTTAAATTTTGGCCAGTATTTAATTTTTAAGTATGATGCCTTTTGAATCTATCAGGCAAGAATGACACAGAAAAACTGGTAAAGAGTCCATCATTTTGTGATAAGCCCATGTATAGTGCCAAGCACAATGTGACCCTGGTTCCTCACCATCACTGTGGAGTCTCAAGAGCCCCATGGAGGTACAAGACTGGGATGACATTTCCAGACTATTGACTGCTTCCTGCTCTTGAAAGATAGTATGTTATGCAGTCCTTAATACATCCAGCAAGACCCATTTTTAAAGCATGTATGTGTCTTATCCCCACTTTTCTCACCAAAAAACTAACTAAAGATCAGTCCTTTGGTAGTCAGAAATACTTTCTAGGGTGTATGCTAATTCTGTTCAGAGGTAGCTTGTATCCTTTATTTTCTTGTGTGAACACTGTTTTAACCTAAATAGCTCTGGTATACTTGTTATATTTATGGTGAGTAATCATCTCCTCTCTCAGCTTTTGTTTTAGTAGGCTAAACAGTCTAAGCTCATGAGATTCATAAATTGTCTGAGAGCATTAGTAGCTTTTCTCTGGACCTAGTCAAGTTTGAATTCCTCTTCTTTGAGTATAGGATAGAGCTGCACTATACAGGTCTGTTAATGCTTTACCACCTCTGCTAGAAAAATGTGTTTTAATACAATGATGTGGATTCATTTGTCTTTAAGAACTGTTCCCTGTTAATGACTCAAGTGCTTGTGAATGCGGCTATAAACCCAGGTCTTTTTATCTTCCTCTTTCTAGCCAATGATATCCACAATATTCTTGCTGTTTTTTTAAATACATTATCTCAGCCTTTGCGTTATTAAACTTCTTGCTCCACACCTCTTATGTCATGGTATTTCTTACAGTATCACTATTCTCTTCTGCATCACCAATTTATTTGAATCAGCACCGCCTTTCTTTGGAACATGCCAACGAATTAAAAGCATGTGAAATGTAGCACTCAGGCTGCAAGTTGCTTTTATAGATCTTGCTGTGTGTCTGCCTCATCTGCAGGGACTTAGGCTGTAATGAAGCTACAGAAGGTGAAGTGGGAACGTTTCCATCTTTCAGCTTATGGTAGCAGACCATACATTTAACTCTGAATGTCTTTATTGAAATCCCCAACGTACCTGTCATGTTGGTTTCCACAGTGTTGCAAGATGTTGTGCAGTGCTGAACTATTTCAGTGTGTGCACACTTCAAGGTACTCAGCATTTGCTAAGATAAAGCTGCTTTGCTCAGGACAGCTTTTCAACCAGTGTTTCAAAAGATACATTTCTAGATGCACCCATGCAGAATTCTTTGCAGGATTGTAGCCTAATTCACTTCCAATTTGATTGTGATATTGATGCGGTCTATGCCAGGCTGTGTGTGAGTACTTAGGCTTCCCTGTGTGTGTAGGATTCAGAGGTCACCTGCTGTGTCCCACTGTCATTCCATTAATGAAACTGGAGCAAGCATGATGTACTTCAAAGCAGTGGGACTCCACATGGATAACATTTATGCCTAAGTGGAGCCCCTCACCAGAGCAGGATTTTATGCAGTATTACTGAATCTGCCAATCTAGCCATAGATTGGAATCTCCACTTACTGGCAAAGCCTGAAGCTGGTCAAATTCCACATTAAAATTGTCTGTTGCAGGATCCCACTGACCTACTCAGTGATTCAAGTGAAGTTACACCAGGGGATGAGTCCGGCCAGTTAATTTAGCCTTGATGACAGCAGTTGTGCCGCTGATCTACACAATCGGATTGTGTTTTGGCATTGGAGGGACTCTGGGGAATCTCACGTGATCTGCGCTGTGAAATTAATTTGATAATGCACCATTGTTTTCCCTGGGCTTGATCATTCATTCCCTGCTGAAGCTAAGGCCCTCAGGATCAGATTCATCACATTTAGAAACCAGCCACAGCTTTCCATTTACAGGATGTCAAATCCCTGTGTGGCCTTTCTCTTAGAAAAACCCTAAAGCGCAGCGCTGTGTGCAAAAGGAGGCCTGACGGAGGTTTCTGCCAGTGAGGGGCACATTGTCGTCCCTCAAGCTTTACAATTTACTAGGAGCACTGTATTCCACAATCACTGCCCCGTGAAAAGCTGGCATTGAGTTTCTTTAGAGCTGATCATGAGTGAATCTGCAGGTGCTCATTCCTGAAGGAACTGATGCAATCCATTCTGATGAACACGATCCCCAACAGGTTCAGGGGGAAGCATCCAGTCCCTCCAGGCTGCAGTCATTCCATGTCATGCCTGCAGATTTTAGCTGTGCCAGCTAGAGCCATGGTGTAAGTCCTTTAACATCAGTGGAGTTGCCCGCATCTACACAAGGGTAACTTTGGCCCACTGTTGTTAAACTTCTGTCAGTATTTCCGCTTAAACCCTTTTCTTTATTCATGGGCTTAGAAGCTGGCTGTAAAAATGTGCTCCATGCTGACATTTGGCAAACAGAATCTCCTCATCCTGGGAGCATGGATTTTATTCCTCTGTAAAACAAAACAAAACAAATAGAAACCCCAAACCCCACTGAGGAATTTTAGTCCTATTTCCTGGATTAGAAATAATACGAGTTTGTTTCAGATTCTTTTCTATTCACCTGTGTCTCTGGGGTGGATTTGTGTTAAAGATTATCATATGCATCTGTAGGTACTGTTCTTATGTATCTGTTCTTATATGTTGTCAGCTCATATTGCCTGCTTTGGTAGTCAGGGCAAGATGACCCTTTTAGGAAACGTAAGGTATTTCTTAGGCCCCTATGTCCATAAATCAGCATCTTATGCTGAACAGGTAGCTTCTTCAGGGTTTTGTATCCCTACCTTATCACAGCTACTACTTTCAGGAAATACAGCTCTGCTTTTGTCTTCACAGAGGATTTGAGTCTTGATATATTTATTACTTAAAGCAAGTATTCACATAGGCTTTTGTGCAGGCAAATTTCAGTTTTAGAGTTGCTCGAGAGTAATTCATTACATTTTTGCATGGCTATGGTTTGTTGGTAGCCACTGATATAGTATGGACAAGCCATGTGTGAGTCTGTCTACAGTCTGAGTGAATGGCAGAAGTGTTCACTGAACAAGGGGGGCTTGAATGAGTCAGTTTTGCAGACACTCATGCCAAAGAATATTTACATGAGCATTCATGGAACTGCTAGGCCTTCCTCTGTGATACTCCTTTGACTAAGTTGGGTTTTTTTTTTTGGAAATGCCATTGCTTTATGGACAACAATAAAGCCAGCCTTGCAGCTGTTTGTAGACAAAAATGCATTTGCAACATTTGTCAAGAGGAGCTTGCTGGAGGGAGTTCAGATAAAAAAAGAACCTGCCTCGTCCAACTGCCAGCACCCTGGGGTGAGATCAGCTGAGAAGTGGGTACAGGAAGGGGAGACTGGTTTCTCTCCTCAGGTCTGTCCAGGATCCTATATGGCTATAGCAGACTACATAAGGGTAATTAGGAACTTATAGGTGTGGGAAGGGTATATCTATTAGAATATTTATCTGTTTCACAAGGATATGGCAATTTTTGAAAGATAGTCATGCCCATGCCTTTTAAACAGCTGTACTGATTTAGGTTGTTACTGTCTTTCAGCTGTTCATTATCTGCTGCTCAGCTGACTGGTCATGTAAGTATTCCTAATTTGTTTCAGTACAAAGTGAAACAGTTCATTTAATGAAGCTTTTAATTAAGCTGATAGCAAGAAGGGATGGCCAGATCTTAAAGCATCATTGTTTTCAGGCATGAAGATAGGAAAATGGCCACAGTACTTGCAGAAGTGTATGGAGGCAGCAGCGATGGTTCAGTTCATATCTTTATGGCTTCTTTTAAATCCATAGGATATACTGTTTCTAAAACACTTAATGGATTGCCTTCTCTTCTGAATCAAAACAGAAAATCTTGGAAAATAGAGCCAAAGAAAACTGGAAAAAAATGTTCTTGTAAAGTGCCCGCTTACTGGAAATTAAATCCAAGCATCACAGGAAAACTGTGGACTCAGACTTAACAGTACTTGTGCTCCTTATTGCAGCCATGTTTACATGACCTGTGATGGAAAAATCCCAGTTGTTCACAGATCTTCTTTTTTAAGCTAGAACACCTTCACAGGCTTACCCAAGTGCATTGCCTTTTTTAGCTCATAGAGCATTGGTCCTGGGGAAGCATATCTTCATGGACCTGTGAGCAGTAAGACCTTGTCTGGTTTTTCATAATGTAAATACCACAGCCCATCTTCCAACCCCTGACATCCTGTGATCTGCTTTTCCAGTTGTTGAGCTGTCCTGGTTGGAGTCTCACTGGCAGACAAGCTACAAGGAGCACTAGATAGATGCCCATTTAATATTAATTTAAGGTACACTATACTGTTGAGTACATTTTCATACACTTCTTTGATAACCCTTATGCTTTAGTTTTCAGTGCTTGTGATGTTGGGGAAAATCAGGCCCTAAAGGCATGCTGGCTCTGATTTTGAGGACTCTGAGCTTCTGGGGAACCTAATGGAAGCTGTGGGTGCTCAGGACCTCTTAAAGCTAAGCCACAGGTTGTGCTGTATTTGTTCATGCAAAATGAATACCTCAGCTGCAAATGGTTCTGCTTGCTTCAAAGTAATTGTGAACCAAAGGCAGCACTTCTCAGTAGGAGTGAGTGTTAGGGCCAGATGTCTCCTGTTCTTAGAATAAGGAGCATGAGCCTCCCAGAGATGCCTCAGCTTCTCTTGAAAGTGTCTGTCTTGCATCCTGATGGGACCTTTCTGCACGCTGCTGACCTGCACCAGCTGAAGTTCTACCTGCCAAGCTGATGAACATGCTCTGCTAAGTGAAGACCTATTGTTACATTGTATTACTGTTTACCAAACAGAATGTAAAACCCAGTGTTGCCATTATGTTTGGACCAAAAACTCAAAGGTAGGTTTGGCTTTTATCTTTGATCAATTTCCCTTTCCAGCTCTGTGTTCTTTCCTTTATTATCTTCTCTCTGTATTCCTGTCATGATTTTTAAATATTTGCACAGAAGTAAAAACAAGTGGAACTTTTTCTTCTAAGAAAAGACTGATATTGTTATAAGTGTTGGATGAATAACAAGTTTATACCTTAACTTTGAAAGCAC
This sequence comes from Chloroceryle amazona, assembly GCA_027560015.1. NCBI lineage: Eukaryota > Metazoa > Chordata > Aves > Coraciiformes > Cerylidae > Chloroceryle > Chloroceryle amazona. The sequence continues at coordinate 28,330 of JANHFX010010277.1, read as the reverse complement.
TTTGTGATGCTTACCATGTCATAGAACATGTATTTGTAAAACAGTGAAGCATTTTTTCATGGCCTCTGGTTTTTACTGCTCTACCCTCTGTATGTCCTTTACCAAGTCTCTGATCATTTTGGTACCTGAGCACAATTGGGCCTTGATGCATTGGAGTATTATGGATTTGTTTCTCTGCTGCCTATTAAATACACACCCTAGTTCAATCTGAAATTATGGCCCAAATACAAGAATTACAGGTGGTATTCTGTACCCAGGGTAATTCAGGAGGTCATCATGGCCTAATCTGGCTGTAAAATGCAGTAATTTGTCTAAAACTTTGCAAGTATTTTATAGTAATGCAAGGTGCAGAATATTCTGAACAGAGTGAAAAGCCATCGTTAGAGGGAAAATGAAAATAGCCAGGCTTGCTTAGCCCAGCAAAGCTGAGGTGGAAAGGGGGTATGAGTGTCCATAAATGTATCATGGGTGTTAATACCAGGGAAGGAAAAGAACTATTTAAGCTAAAGGACTAGGCTGGCACAGGATTAGGTACATGTACATTGGTTTTAAGTTCAGACTGGAAACTAATGGTCTGGCTGCTAGGGAAGTGAGGGCCAGGCTTCTGTCACAGCTTTTGAAAGGGAGAATGTGTTTAATGTGGATCATAGTTGTTTATGAAAGGGATCAGTGATGTGGCTGTGAGAGCAAGAGACTGGATGACCTGGCAGAGTTCAATAAAAGAGCACAAACAGCCAAACTTTTGTTATATGCATTTTAGTGTCCAATTCAAGTCGACGTCAGCAAACCCCAGCAATGTTGCAGTTCAAATCGTCCTTAGTTTAGCCCATTGCACATATTTCCATGACTTTGTAGGGCGTGATATCTGGATATTATATTTACTATCTTACCTTGCATAAAGTAAAACTTGACGTTCTCCTGATGGCCAGCAGACTGCATGGTAGGAAAAGAAGTATGTTTGCCTGATGTCACTACTCTATTTAGAGATGACTGTGTAAAATAAATCTCTCAAGTTATCTTCCCTATGCAGTATTCTGTATCTTATGATTCCCTTGAGTGAAATTTAATGAGAAAGCAAGGTCACAGAACAGTAAGGGAAAATTGCTGTGTTCCAGCTATGAAGACAAAAAGATTGATCCGGTCAATAGCCATTCAAGTCAGAGGAAACCTTTACATTGATTTCAATGGAAACTGGATCAGAGCCTTAGTGGGTAAATTACTGTCTCGTCTCAGCACTGTGTCTGTCTAGTATCGTGATATAACACAATTATATCTGTGAAGACATTTTACTCTGTGTCTGTGCTGTAAAGCAATGGAAATAAAAGAAAAAGTGATCCCAGTTGGAGCATTCTCCACACCACAAAGGTCATTAATTTTTATCTGGAGCTGTGAAATATAATTCAGAATTCTATAGAAAATGCACATTGGCATTTGTGATCTCTTCTTTAGGAACAGTCATTTTCCTTCTCAAAAAAAGAGCAGTTGATCAATTTTTTTTTTTTCATTCAGTGAGGAGAACTCTGTACATCAGTGGTTTCAATCAAATGCTGAATTTTCTTCCATGGTAATTTAAACTAAAGACAAGTCCAAGCTGAAATATTGGATCCTAAACCCCAGGCTCTGAGACAGGTTTCTAGATTTGCAGTTATGCTACCAGGGGAGTTGCTGGCATGTTATTCTTGGTAGGCTGGCAAGAAGTTGAATCCGGAGCAAGGTCCAGAGAGCAGTATTGTTTTGTTACCAGTACTGTCTTGAACTAGCTGTAGCGCACTTGCACAGATTGTGTTGCTGGAGTCCTGCTATGAACTTCAACTTTGAACTCCGTTGCCGAGATGATGACCTGGGGCTCAGAGGCTGAGGAACTGATCAGGTATCAGTGTCAGAGCCAGTACTGAATCTGGATTGGCCATGAACTGCATTTTAAACTTTCAGGTTGCTCTAACCTCAAAAGGCTCCCATGACTTCTGAGTTACAGTGGAGGAAGGGGCAATTTTTAGCAAAGCCTTCTTTTCCCCTTATTAACCCTGAACATTTTCAGAACATGGTGTATGTTTAGGGCTGCCAATAGAAATTCCTTTTTCACCTCTTGTATTGTCAGAAAGCAGACCAAAGCCAAGCAAAGGAAAAGACATGGAAAAGCATATGGCAAGTGAAACCATATCACAGTTCTGAACATTTTATGTACGCTGGCTTATTTTCCAGTTATGCAGACAAGACTGTCCCTGTTTCTTCTTTCTATAAACTGAACCACCAGCTCTTCAGGGATGGGGCCCTCTTATTAAAACATGGTTTAGTATGTTAGCATTTTGTTTCAGAGCTGTCCACAGAGAATAATTGAATCCGACTATTGTGTTTGTCTGTGCAAATAGACACCTCGTGCATTCTCTTCAGTAGCACTGCAAAGCCTCCACTTAGTATGCAGACGTTGCAATGGTAGCTTAGCCTACCCCCCCCTGCACAGAATATGTATGGATCCTGGAAGCATTTGCACGCCCTTGCATCAAGTCATGCTGGCAGTTTTTTTATTTTGCACCATCACTGTGGGCTTTCCAAGCCCCACAGATGGCTCTGTGGATGAAGGAAAGCTGATATTCTTTCTACTTCATAGCAGGTGTTTAGATGTGTTTAACCCTTGCTAAGCTGGAGATGTAAAAATCTTAGGTGCTGGGTGAGAAAATATGTGGACCAGTAAGGAGAGTGGGCTGTACTGGTCACATCTGTACAGGCTGGGAATCTACAGAGAGCTCCCTTAATCCCTGAGAGCCATCCACAGCAATGTGGAGTGCTGTGACCTCGCTCCCATTAGGTGAGTCCCTAAAGAAGGTGCAGCTTGTCAGTGGATCCTTCCAATGGGCCGTGCCTGGAGCATGGGGTCAGCACAGTGTTGGACCCCAGCATAGGTGTGTGCTTCCCAAAGGGCTCCAGGGTTTTTTCCCGTAGTGTCAACCAGTGTGTCAGGCATATGCCCTGTGTTAATTGCTGGAGCAGAGGAAATGAGAAGTCTGCAAGTGCCAAAGTTAGAAGCACGTTCTCTCATACTGCTCAGAAATGTAGAAGATGTTCCCACGATACTGCTGCTTCCCATCTTCCAGCCTCTTGAGATGTTTCAGAAAATGCAAAGCTGTCTCCACCATTTTCACTACGTTCTCTCGAGCTTGTAAATATCTAATCTGTTTTCCCATGTTCTCCTTGGGCTCTAGCTGTGTTGGGATTGCTGCTCCCTTAGGTCAGCTGCTCATTAGGTGGTGCAAATAGTCCCTGCTGTTCTAGTGCAGATGAACCGGGTTAGGGTAAATACTATTTCAACTCAAGTTAAATGACCTTTCTGCTTCCACTCTCCGTTTGTTGTTGGTGTATGGCTTTGCTGGTCCCATTGCACTGGGAGCTTATGTTGTGTTCCTTGTTTGCCTTGACCCCCTAATTCTTTTCCTGGAAAGCAGTGGCTCTTCAAGCAGTTCTTTAGCCTTCAGGGATGGATTCTTGTCTCTAGATGAATGATCCTCCCCTATGACTAATTTAACTGTTGTTTTTCTTTGAGTAGAACCAACATATAAAGAAGTCTGGAGCACATTTTACACTGTGGAGTCCAACTGAATATATCCCTTCTTAAAAGCAGCGCCCACTTTTTTCATAATCCTTAGCTAGGTTCCATTTTTAGCTTTGGTCCCAATCTGTTCCTCTAGAACTGAGACTCTGATCAAATTCAAACAGTTAATATCTGTGCACCTAAGTGTTACTATTCCCAGTAAGGGCCCAGCTTCATGTTCCAGGGTTCTCTGGCATATCTTGGCTCTGCAGATGTTCTCTCTTGTCATTCTTTGTCAGATGTCACTTGTCACCCTGATCACCTCTGGGCCATTGGGGTCAGACAGCTCACATGCTGTGAGGAGAGCAGAGCTCAAATGCTCAAAAGTGCAGATTTGAGATGGGCTGAGTCAAAACCGTTAGGGAAAAATAGACCTGATGAGTGTGCAGATTTGAGAGGTGTCTGTCTTCTGTCTCCACATTGACTAGTTCAGACCTAACCTTTCTAGCTCCAATGTGTCTCTGGCATTTTCAGCAGTATCACAAACAATGTTATATGTTAGGGGCTTCTTTAGGAGTTGGAGATGAATAGTTTTCCTTTCCCCAAACTGGCACTGAGCATATCCAGTAGAGATAACTCGCTGTCAATGCGACCAGAACTGGAATAGGTAGGACATATTTGCAGATCAGCTCCTGACTTCTCCATGCATATCTTTATCCTCTGCCGTTTCAGCAGTATGGTAGAAGCAGATAGTGTCCTGAAGTTTTTTTTCTTCTTTAGCATAAAACACACAGGATATCACAGACATCAAATCAAAAATGGATACTAGCATATTTTACACACAGGCTCTCTCTCTCTCCCCCCAAGTAGGAGATACTTAAAATAAACTCAGCATATTGAGAAGCACTAATGCAGCAGTTAAAGGGAGTTGACCACAGGAGCGTCCCGAGATACAAGTGTAGCCTAGTGTGTTTGGCTCTGGCCTGGCACTGGGGAGCTGAGATACTATTTCTGGCTGTGCTATCAGTTTTTCCTGTGCAGTTTATCTGTTTGTAAATACAGACACTTAATCTCCTTCAGGAGAGCTTTATAACCAGTTGAGGAAAACCATGGGAGAGCTGTAGGAGTGAAGAACCCACTTGGCACTGGAAAAAGATCTGTAATTTTAAATTTTTTTATTAATATCTAAGCAGGCTCCTGTTCTGCCTTGCCTGAGAGGCCTCTGTTAGGAGTGGGGCTTCAGCATATGGGATGCTTTTCAAACACTCAATGTAAGTCAGACCCAGCCCTAAGCAGATGGCCAAGTGCTCTGTACAGCTCTACCTCATGCCCTGCAGCAGTGAGTGGGACACTGCTGCTATAAACAGCTTGCGGGATGGCTGCCTAATTAAAGAGAAGAGGCAGTAAATGAGCATCGCAGTAGCAGGGAAATGGGGACGTAAGTGGAGTAAGTGGGAGTGGTTGAGCAGTCTAGATTGCACACAACTGGATTTCAAATTCTGCTTTCACTTATGTAGAAAAAACTATCTCTCTATGTCTGTGCTTCTGCTTCCATTTAAAACTAAAATGAAAACTATTTTTTAAACCTCTGTTTATCTTTAGAAACCTCTCTCCGCTTGTTTCCATTTAATTTTTTAAATTTACTAGTTTAACCCAGTAAGACTTACCATGGATTTTCTTAAGGGGAAGAAATGGATTCTGCAATTTCAAGCCAATAACAATCTGTCTGTGTACAACATGAAAGAAAGAAATCGAAGGAATTTTTTGACAAGGAACAGACGTCTCCATAAACTAATCTTTTCTAAGCCAACTGTGGAGAGGTTTAACTTTCTGGTGTTTCCCATGAAAGCGTACACAACTCAGTGCTGTTCAGCAGTTTCAGGTCATTTGATGGGATGTAATTAGCATTCTGTAATGAGCTGGCGAGCCTACTGATGGTCTTGCCAGGGAAATGTTTAGGAGTCTGATGAATGTACTTTGTACATCACACACAATTGTTCGATCCTTTAAGACATTTCTCCTCTGCACACAAGGTGCACTAGATGCAAACACACAGATGTGGTGTGTATGTGGGGTATGGTGTGGCCACTTAGAAGGAAGCGATGACATCAAAATTGGTGGTTCACTAACAACTTGTTTTTGGTGAGCTGTGAGTATTATTCTTGTCGATGGTCTAAAAAGAAGCTGACAGTATAGGATGGGGAAGACAGAACCTGGTATATGGAAGAGCTGCACGTGTGTGTGTGATGAGGGCATAAAGCCTGAGATAAGTGATATAAAATCCCTCTGAGTACACAGGGAATGCCTGATTCCTGCCCATCGTTAAAGGGAGATGCTCTGTGGGAGAGCAGATGTTTTCTTCAGAGCTAGTCACTGGAGTTTGGAAAGGATCTTGGGGAAATCCGCTTTAGGCTTGGAGAGCAGTATATAGCACATGCTTTCTGCAATACTTTCTGACTTGCATGTTCAGCACTAGCAATAATTTAGGCCCCAATCCAATACCCACAGAAGCTAATGGGTGTCTTTCTGTTAACTTCTTTTTAATAGACCAGACCCCTAAAGAGAAGACAAACATATTTTTAAGAGCCTGCTAATCTGTGGAGCATGTGTTACTTTGAGTGAAATCCTCTAGCACACTGTGAATGGAACATTTCCAAAATAAAAAAAAAAAAAAAAAGGAAAGCGAGTAAATATCCATTTGTGGAAGAAACTGTAACAGATGAGAAAGGAAAGGTCAGCCACATTTCAGGCTAAAGACTGAAGATCTTCATGGTTATGAATGTGCTTTTTCCATGTGTAGGAGCTTTGAAGATACCTCAGTTTTAATTATATAGGGGAGAAATTAGTAATAACAAGAAATACTCTCAAACAAAGCCCAAATCTCCTGACTTTGCCTTAAAATAAATTACATGATTGTAAGAAGCGAGGGGGCCAGCTTCCTTACAGACAAGAGGAAAAAAGCTTTTACTTGTTTCATAATCAACACAGCTTTTGTTGCAAAAATACATTCTTATGTCAAAAAGTAGTTTGATAAGTGGCATTATTACACTGCATGCATATAACTCTATTTCATATTGTTTGTGTAACTCTATTTCATATTTATTTTTAAAGCCAGAGTGGCCTATAAACATCTAGCCTGGTTTTCTGTTAAACTGCAGAATGTGGAATTTCACCCACTAATTCCAGCATTAAGTCCAATGATACATGACTGTCAGAAGATACCTATAGCAAGAAGAAACTCAAACTTAGAGTGTGCAAAAAATGGACACTCTACGACATCCCAGATTGAAGGGCTAGGTAAAGAGTAAAAAGTCTGCTTTTTCCAGTTTGTTTGTCTAATTTCATCTTCTAGCACTTTGATCTGCCAGATTAAAGAACTGCCTAGGATCAGATGCCAGATATTGTGTAGGTACTTACAGACTGTGATCAAATCTCCTCTTAGCCTGCTCTTTGATAAGCTAACAAGATTGAATTCTCTAAATATCCCGCAGAAAAGTATTTTCCAGACCATGAATCATTCCTGGCCATTTGTTTGATACTGTTGCACCAGTGTGAAATTGGAGGTGTCCAGTGGAGAATAGAGCTCAGCTGCTTTATTTATTTTGTAGAGGTTCTTGCTCTTTGAAAAATATTAGCCTGTAAATGCCTTTGAAAATGTGACCAGCTCTGTATTTCTACCAAAGAGAAACAGGCAATAGTCTAGAAGCATCTCCCCTTCTTGTGTAAACTCATAATTGTAAGTGTTTGCATACTGGTAAATGTTTTTTTAGCACTTCAGATAGGCAGTGATGGTGAAGTAATGCTCACTGAGCCTCAAATGTACTTGAAAAGCTTCTGAAAGAACCAGGAAATGTTATGGTTGGTATCAATGTGATAGCAATGCCAGTATCATGTTTTTATCAGCTAGGCAACTGAATAATCTGTCTTCATGGTCCTGTTGCTACCGAAATCATTAGGGAGTCTTCCACAGACTCACACTGTCATCTCCTTGGAGGCTCTACATGCTCAGTCCAGTTATCTCCTTTCTGTGGCTACTGCATTGCTTGGGAAATCTGAGCATTACAGTAACATGGTACTATGATTAAATAGTGACTTTCAGCTGAGAGCTGGCAGCAGATTTTGCTGGCCTAGACAGAAGGAGGGCCCTCACATGTTTGTTCAGTATGCCACTAAAGAAGGAAAGTTGGCTGTTGACTGCAGTGACACAGGGTCAAAACTAACAGCCATAAAAGTCACTGGAGTTCAGGAGAAGTTCTCCTCTGTGTCATTAGCTAGACCTATCGCCCTAAAGCCCCGTTTCTCCTGGTGTCTGACAGCAGGCAGCAGCAGACGCTTAGGACAGAACCTGTGCAGCATGCAGTCCATCATTATATAGAGAATTTATCCCTAGAAAGCTCATCTTGCATCCAGGACTGGTACCTTCTTTTATGTTCCTAACTTAGCCCTTTTAAAATTCTATCATTTGGCCTTGTCTTCACCACAAAATAAATCCAAATTTCCTAGCTCATGCTAGCGTGTTAGATTTAGGAATACAGGTCTCTCCAACCCACCTGTTGAGAAGTAGGTTAAAATTTTAACTCCTTTTAGTACTTTGGTGTGTGGTTTGGATGCTTATGCATTCTGAATGGGGAGAGAGAATAATAGTTTATGGTTCAGCAAAAGAAACATAGTACGTGTGCTCCCAGATATGTTAGGTGAAAAGTAGCTTCTGAAGGGAAACTCAGATCCCTTATCTGATTGGAATAAAGTCAAAGTACAGTGTACAAAATTGTGCTTGTGATTTCCTGGTTGTAATAAGGAATAATTCCACTGATGTCAGGGAAGTCATTCTTGGTTGATCACCAAGTAAATGATGGTAAAAGCTAGCAGTGAGCCTCCTCCAGACCTGTTGCCCAGAAGCGGTTCTTGAAGAGCTTCCTGGAACAACAGGAAGTCAGTGAGAGCTGAAGGCATTCAAGGTGTTAAAACTTATGATACACAAGCATGAAGTGTTTGGTGAAGGCCTTGAGATATAATTACCTATGCTAAAAGAAGTTTAAATTCTCCCCCTGCAGGCAGGAACCTCTGTGATGCACAACACATGCATGAATGTTGTCAAAATCCAGCTATCGCAACTAGTGCAACTGTAGTTGAAGTGATATTGATCCTGCACAAAGAATATCTGTTCAGGGCTGGCAGAGGCAGCTTGCCTGCAGGATTCACTGCAGTCAGCATGTTAAGCACCGTTCAGCCTAAACACATGAACTTCAGCCTCCTTTCCTCTGCTTAGGACTGCTTATATTTCACATAAACCACCAGCAGATTGATGTTTATAGTGGAATGCAATCTGAAAATCAATGTTCCCTTGTCTGCTTTTGCCATTGTGCTCCATTGCTCTTTGTGGTCTTACGTTATTAAAATGACATGAGGTGTGTAGCTGTGTTGTATGATTTGGTTGTTGGAACACAGATAACACTTGAATTATTGGGTCAGACGTATTTATTATCCATTCAGAGAGGGTGGATATCTGATGTGAATTTCTGGAAGTGTCTGAGTCAATTTTGTAAGCTGAGAACAGCTTCCCCATCATTGGCGGCTGTGTGCAGACAGTCCTGGCTGCCGCTTACCTTTACTTTGTCGTATGCTCCACTGGAGCGTAATGAGCATGTATATTGGAAATTGCTCGTTGTGTGAGTGGTGAGAGGAAAAAAAACAGCACCTGCTGATTCCCTGGCAAAGTAAGAGAGGAATGGGCGTTTCTTGATCCTTTGTACATGCTGTGGGGTTTAGCACTCGGCTAGCACATGGGGTCAGATGCTTCTCTGCTGCTAGCACTGAACGAGGGTCAAGGGCCAGGGAGATGCATGTGCAGACAGAGGAGGATAGCCCCAGTGAGCAAGGTAGTCATGAGCACTGAGCAACTGGGTATGTTATAATGACCTCCTACTACATCTAACTGCCTTACTGTTACCTTTTTGCCATCTGACGTGTACTCAGTGTCTCTGTTTTCTTGCCTGTTTTCTTGCTGGGTGTGTGCCTTGTTTTAGGTGGGGTAGCACATAGATCTCTGCCTGTGCCTCAGGCAGGAGTTTTCAGCTGTGGGCAGCAGCAGGTAGTGCGCTACAGTACGCAGCTTACGTGGTGCAGAGCAGCAGTTCTCGGAAACACCCAGATGGGCCCCGGAGGTGCTTGTTTAGCAATCCCAAGCCAGGTGATGACACTACTGTAATGATTTTTTGTGTTAAGTAGTCTGCCTTGGAAGCAGGTTGCATTAGCTCGGCAGAACGGTTACATTGCTCCCAGGTGCCAAAAGAAAAGTGGTTATGTTGCTCTCGAGGCTCAGCCTAGCTTGTTGAGAGCTGTCTAGGGTGTCTACTCAGCAGTGCACTCCAGACACCTACTCTTCGGGATGGAGGCAGATTTAAACAGACTTGTCCTTGTGTGGTGAAGAGAGGAGAATCATCCAAACCAGCTCCACTGTGCATGAATGGACTTGTGCAAAGAAGGAGTCAAAGCCAGGATGAACAATGTGGCCTCATTTGGAAGCTGAGTAATGGAGAAGTACATCTGCATGCGGTGGCCCAGAATGTAGCAGCCAGCATAAAAAAATCCCCAGCCCTTTCCTTCTCTGCAGTCCACAGCTCACAGGCAGAACCCTGCAAGTTTGGTTCAGAAAGACTGCAAGTGAATCCCTGCAAATACACATTCAGTTACTTTCCTCTCCCTGAGATCCAGCTCCGTGCCAGCCTTTTCTCCTAGAAAGATGCAGGGTTGTCCTGAACCTCAGCTTCTTCACTCAGGTGCCTGCAAGATGAAGAGGGGAGGTACAGTGCCTTCCAGGTGAGGACATATGCTCAGCCAGCAGCTGCTGAACTTCCCTATGAGGAGCTGAAACTCATAGACATAAAACATTGAACCCAGGTTCATCTGAAGTCTAGGGAATATTTTACAAATCTATATGCATATTACTTAATAAAACAGGTTGCACCTGGCCAGCCCTTGCAGCTGTACATCAAAAGGATGCACACGTGGAGGAGGGGAGGGAACTGGGGGAGAGATTTCTCATTAGATTGTTATCTAGGAGATGATGCTTGGCTCAGCAAGCTTGATTCCAAGGTTATAGTTGAGAGTTTATTATTTTGCTGCCCTCATAAATAGCTTCTGGCTCCTGTGTCTGATTTGTCAGATATTTTCTCTAGGATCAGGTATGGCATTTGTCATACACTTACCTAATTCTTCTCTGGTATGGTCCAGTGTGCAGAGCAGCTCTTTTCCTTCCAGCTAGTTCATCAGGAGCGACCCAGCTTCCAAAGGGTCTTGTTTGTAGAGAGCTGTCAAAATCAGCTGGGATATAATCCATGCTTCAATATCTAGACCTGATGGGATGCTGTGGTCATTCACATGCTTCCTTCAAGATTTAGGTTTCTTTCTAGTCAGTCTCAGCTTTGGGCTTCTGTACAAATTGTTACTGATTCTTTCCTTCTCTGGTAGTTAGTTGAGTGCTCGTCAAAACCAGTTTGGTAAAAACACAGAGCTCTTGGTGGCTCGTGTTGTTAGCACTTGCTTCTGGGTAGCTGCAGAGCTGGCTGCCTGCGGGAACACTCAGTGTCAGGGAAGAAGCTCTGGCTGCTATATCCCTGTCTGCAAGCATCAGTGGTGATAAAAAAGGAGGCTCACACATGCCTGGGGAGAGAGTCCAGATGTTGCAGAGAGGATAACTGGCAATATCAGCCCAGGGTCTATTAGTGTGTCATACACCTCAGCAGTTACTTCTCTAAGCAGCAGTGCCTAAATTCATTTTGATCTACTTGGGTTCTGGATTAAGCTTTTGTGGAGTTCCAATTTTCTTTTCTCTTTGAATCCAAATTTCCAAAGCAAAGGGAACACCTGGAGTGGAAGATACTGCAGATGTCAGAGGTTTAGGCTATAAAATTATAGAATACGTTATTTTTCTCAGTAGGGGGTTCAGCAGGAACTATGCATCCAGGTATTTAAACTACTAGCACGTAACATGGATTTGCAGCTCTATTTTTGGTACAAATAATTTATAAAATATTGAAATTTAACACAGCTCTATATTCCTTGCTACAGGATAGTTAAACCCATAACAGCAGTTTCTTTCTTTATCAAATCCTGTAGAATCCTATTAGCTGTTGAGCTATAAAATCCAATTGGCCTTTTTCCCGTAAGATCAGCTGAGAAGATGCAATATAAATTCAAAATATTAGCACAGACTTTAGCCTAAGGCAAACTCTGTTCTCTGCAACAATATAGAGCCTTCACTGTACTTACACTAATATTTGTGACATACCCTTTACCCTCAGCTTGAGACTTTGCTTTCCCAATCAACAAACCTGTCTGCTTGAGACTTATGTGATGCAGCAGTTAATGCATCCTGCTGTGAAAGTAAGCATAGCATTCAAGGGTCATTTGAAGTCCAGCCTGACCAAGTTCTTTAAGACCCCATGAAGAGCGGGGGGGGAAATTGGAAGAAAACTCTCTGAACAGGAACTTTGCACCAAGCGAGGAATTTGGATGAGAATGTTATGCAGCCGCATGAAGCCATGGGAAGAGGTGACCACACAAGGTTAATTGCATCTGCCAAGTATTTCCAGATTTTGGAAAAGAAGAAAAGTGTTAAATCCTACACATTGTCTCGTCTGCCAAGACCATTAGTAAGCTTCCTAAACTAGGACATAGCTCTGTGGATTCTTTCAGGTTGCAAGCGTGTTACAAACATGAGTAGTGGTGGCACACAAGACACTTGCATTTCTTGCAGGAGACAGGACTGGTGCTGTAACAACACTATTCATGGGGTCAGCGATGGCTCTGGCACAGCTGGAACTCCTAAAAATGTCTTGGTCTGCGTCCAAGCCAGCAGAGCTCTTGGGGAGTTCTGTGGATGAAGCCTCCATGGCCCCAGGGTCCAGAAGCAAATGCACAGGACTGGTGTGGAGACTGAGCACATAAGCCCAGCCTAATGAGAATGGGAGAGGTGGCTCAGATCTGGCAGGGCTTTTCAGCTTTGTCTTAGAGCTGGCTGTGCTGGATCTGCACTGACAAAGTAGAGAGGTGTCTCTTTACTATTTCCATTGTGTTGTTTTGGGGTTTTTTTTCTAACTTCTTGTTACTTTGGATAGCAGAGTGTGGCTGGTATACGTGATCTGTTTCTTTCACTTAACTAGAACATAAGGGTTTAACACACACCTTATAATTGGCATCCGTTACACCAATAAAAACAGCAATTAACCTGTTACCCTTGTCTGAGGTTGACAAAACAAGGAAGAAAGTTGCATACAAATTAAAGTTGTTGCCCAGCAAAAAGGGCTCTTATTCTCTCTCTCAGAAATAGGAAAGTTTCAAAGGCAATTTACTGAGATCAGAAGAAAAACTAACCATCCAGGGGGTTGGTGCGAAAGTAACTTGAAAACACATTGATTGCTTTATTCCTAAAAATTTTCTCTTTTCATTATATTAAGAAGTAGACTAAATATGTAAAAGCAGGTTTGAACGGCTAAGCTTCTTGCTTATTGAGTTCAGTAGCTCAGTACCTTATGTTGTAGATGAGGTTTGGGAGTCCTCTGGTTGTACACACTTGTTAGGAAACAACTTGAGGATCAGAGCTGGTTCTTGTAGAGATTGTTAATTCTTTGGCAGGATGTGAGTCAGCCACAGGTAATGTCTACAAAGACATGACTGGAGGGGTATCGAGCTGGACCATTCTGGGTAACCACTAGGACAGAAAGCCTCACCTATCTGCAACTTGCATTCATAGCCTTTGGCATGTTGTGGTCTTGCCATATCTTGTATAGGAAGTGATGTGTTGAGTAGACATGGTCCTAAAGAAAGGCTATTAGAGTTGGCAGATGACTCGAATGAGAGAGTTGCTTCTGCTGATCAGTCAGGCATGGTGTCACTAGTCCTCCAGAAAAGAGATTAAATGAAGTTTCTGACATTTTAAATCATTAATTATCACTTGACACTTTTCAGAAGTGAAGAGGTGCCAGTTCCATTTTGCATAGTTATTTCTTGCCAAATTTAACAGAATAAAAAGTCATGTAGTATCATCTTCTCTGTACCATTAAACAGCAACTGTGTGAATTAAGCAGTGGCCACATTGACCGCTAGCCACAATCCTCCTAAATTGCACCCCCTTTTTCATATGTGAAGCCTGAATAAATCCAGCATAAAATCGTGGCCATAGTGTGTAAGACACCATTATATCCTCCCAAAATGAAAAGTACTGTAGAAATTCAAGATCAGTATTTTAAACCACCCTCCAGGTCTGGACTCCTGCTGTAAACTCTATCTGAAAATAAGCAGAAATGCCAGACCCTGCCTGTTTTGCCCTGCTGCCGGCCCCCTTCCTTCCAAGCAGATTAGGAACAAATGTGAAACTCACCGGCTCCCTTAAGCACTCCAATGAATCTAAACCCAAACGCAACAATAAAAAATCAACAGCCTTTTCATCAAGTTTTAACTCTCTCTGACTCATTAGAAACAATGGAGATGTATTGCATAAAATAGAGATGTAATAGATACTAATTTTTTCATCTCATTATTAAAATTCTTTGTGATGTCTCTTTATAGTTAGTAAAAGAGTAGTAGGGTAATTGAGGGGAACTATTTACATATTGTTTGAGGATATGAACAAACTATTTTCCTCATTGCTATTCCCTCCCGTGAGAGAAAACTCATTCCTTCTCTTGATGATGTTGTGACTTTTGTCACGCTCTGCTTCTGAGTGTGTTTGTTAATTGGCACCTCTTGGATGAATCTGTCTGTCAAAGTCACATGTAGCACCTGGGGTGTGTAATGTAGCAAAATACTTTCAATATTTGAAAGGAATTTAGATTTAATACCATATCCTATAAATAAAGTAGTCTTGTTGATATGAGATTGACGTGATATGCCTTTAATCATAAAAATGAAGTCTTCTGTGCATTTGCTTTCTAATGTTGAAGCTTTCAGATCCCATCAAGACATAACTTAAGCCCATGAATAAGTGCCACTGAAGTCGATGAGCCCTAGATATATGCTTAATTTTAAGCATGTATTTCTTAAATGCTGCACAAAGTCAGGCCCCACTTTTATTAAAATTCATCAGATTTTCTTTTCAGACTTTATTGTTACTCTTACTAATGTGGATTTGGGAATGTTGCTAGTAATGAAGATAGACTACTTAGTTTCCATAACATTGCTTTGGCCACAGTCCTGCAGCCAGATCCAGAAGAGTGCAAGCTATTATCATAGGAACGGAGGTTTCCTGTATGCTGTGCGAATTTATAATCCCCCTTCTTCATTTGTAGAAAGCTAAACAAATGATCATGCAAACAGGTTAATGGAAAAGATCATTGACAGAAGGGATCTCTATAAGCACGTTCAGTTTCTCAAAGGAATTACGTGGTCTCTTGTCATGTGCTGTGTTCCACGTTAGTGGCTTTGCAGGTTGCAAGGTATGCTCAAGCCTCTTCTCTAGCAATAATGCCTCTAAGTAATTGAACACAAAGAACCTCAACTAAAACCTGCTGGGGTCAGCGGAAAGGTCCTTACTGACTGGTTTTGATCATGCCCTTTTTTTCTGTTCAGATCAAACACCTCCTGAAGTAGGAGCTGTCTTTAGGACAAAATGTCCTGCACTTCATGGTCAATGTAGGTGTGGGTTTGGAGTCCTTTTCCTGGGAGGTGGATATGTGTATTTTGGAAAGAGAAGTATTCCACATGCTTACAGTCGCGTACACAGTGCAGGAAGGCTGGAGAATCATTTGGCTGAGCATAAAAATGAAGGATAAAGTGCTTTCCTTGCCTTGGTGAGAGCAAACACACAGACAAAAAAATGCACACAGACAGAACAAGCCCTTTCATGCGAGGAGGTATGATTTAGTGATGTGCTGACTGCATACCAAGTGCAGCCATGTGACAGGAGCAAGGCTCCGCTGCTTGGGAGGCTGGGGAGGCTGACACCCAAACACCTTGAATCCTCTTTTATTCTTTACACTGATATTGTTCCACTGACTGCAGAATTTACTGCTGACCTATACCAGTATGTATGTTAAAATTTAAGCCTTTCCTCATCTTCTCTTCCCTCTATTCTCAAACTGGTATAAAAAGCAGTAAGGTAATATCAGCTTTGCATAGGGAGTGCTGGGCTGACAGCATAATATGCTTTGCGCAGGTGTGAATGACTTTGGTGGCCAAGATATGGGCCTATTTCCTTTATTACTGATGAGCACTTACGTCGCTATAGCCCCCACTGGGTCCCATTCTGCTGGTTATTGCAGTGACTCAGGAAGAGGCAATGCCTTTGCCAGATCAAGGGCCCAACTCTGATTTCATGTCCTATGTGACAGGGTAAATGGGTTGAGCTCAATGGAACTGTGCCCGGGTGAGAAGAGAGCAGAGCACTGAGCATGATGGATCTGCCTGCTTAAGGAGTTTTTATGTCTCCCAGGGCTGTGATGTTTGAATGCCTCACAAACTTTAAGACCACTCCTGTGAGAGAGGGAAGCAGTGTCATCTCTTCTTAACAGCTGGGGAGCTGAGATACAGTAAGATAAAATACCTTGGCCAAGGTCGCTCTGGAAATCTGTGACAGAGCAGGGTCTGCCAAATAAAACGTTGACAGACCTCAAGCTGGTATGTGGACAGTTGGGCCAGCTTTCCTCCTAGCATGGGGTGAATGGTCTGTCTTTTGTCTTTGTCCCTTTCTTGTGTTGCAATGGCAGGAGCTGCCTACCCGTGGGCCACTGAAAAGGATAGGCAAAGTCCAGCCCCTGGGATGCTCTCCTGGCACAGGCCAGCTGCGATACCCAGGGTGCAGGTGGAGGATGGATCCCCATTTTCCAGGAGCATGGGAATCCAGGGTCAGCACACCGCCGGACTGCTCATTACCAGGGTCTCAGCTGTAGCACCTTCCCCTCTCACGCTTGTATTAGTTAGGGTGACTAATCATAATAACAAATTGATTAAGGTTAACTGGATAAAGTCATCTAAGTCATATTTACTGCTAAACTAACTGCCCAGGGAGGTGAATTAATGATCTTTACAGAAACCTTTTATGGTTATTTGGCCACAAGGTGTGATCTGGTTTGATCTTTTATGCAACATAAATCAGTTTAATGGTTAAATCTGTGCAGCTAGCTGTTGAATTTAAATGAGGGCTTTTTAAATGAAGTATGATGCTTTTCCACACACAGAGGGACATTGAGCAGGTGTATATTGCAATTAAATGGGAAAACTTACAATTAGATAATGTTAAGTTTGTGACACTGGCTGACAGAAGCCTGGAGATTCATGGTGAAGGTCCATGATCAATCATTAATTCATGCCACTGCAGAAGGAGTGAAATTGCAAATGGTTTCAGCTGAGGTCAAAGCAGTGTGAGAGAGTGATGCAGGTCGTGCAGTGGATGGCTGATACCAGCCATTCATTTCAATAGGCTGGGGTTCAAATACTCTGTCGAGTCACAGATGGAAATTGTTTGGTCTTAGGAGTCAGCTCTCAGCCTCTCTAGCATTTATGCTTCTTTTGGCAATACTCAGCAAGGTTCAGCAGGCACCAGGGACCTGTTAAAATAGGCAGGCTACAAACATCCTGCGAGATGGCTTCCAACAGTTGCAGATTTTCCAGGATGGAAGAAAGTTAAAAAGGCATTGGCAGCTCCACTGGTCTTCCTGCACTTCAACCCTATGCTCCTAAATCCCCTGATATGGTCACAACCTCTCCTCCCTCATTTAGACAGCAGTGGTTATCTTTCCCAAGACCTTACTGTTTAGATGGTGAATACACTTTGGGAACTGGAGGCTGACAGACCCGTCCTAATGCATCTCGGGTCAACAAACCAGATCTGGAAATTAAACTAGCACTTCTGATCTACACTGCCTTTTATCCGAGCCACAAGGCTACACCGCCTCCTGGATTTCCTACCTTCATCCAAGGATGGAAAGAGAGACCGACTATTAGGATAGTTTAACCATGAGCAGCTTCCCAGGATTTGCTACACTTGAGAGCAGCCTGCCAGACTCACCTGTTTACTCAGGTGTTTCCTGGAGAAAGGGAGAAGTGTTTGGGATGTTGATTGAGCACTGGGGAAAAGTTGTTTGTAGTTGGGAAGGCATGAAGATGAGTGAGTGGTTCCTGTTTGATTGACTTCTGTTCAGAGTGCTCCTATGTTAATGTTTTACTGAAAATATTAAATAGTAGGCAAAGAGCTTTGGGGTAGCTGGTGAGTCAAGGTGGTGAAAGGATTCATGAACACTCTGGGAAGGATTGCTTCAGGCAGTAGGAGACACTTTTTCACATCCAAGTCAAAATGGCTGATAGGCCATAGTCCTCCTAGTTTTGTCTCCTTGTTGAGCAGAAGACAGTTGCCGGTTTTTCTGGTAGGACTCAGTCCCTTCTAAGTAGACAGAGCTCAAATTCTTAGTGATTCTGCAAAGCCTTCCTGCGTGTTTGGACTCCCCAGTGTGACCCAGGGGAGGCAGCACAGCTACAGGCTCATGGTGTTGAGCTGAGACTTGGGGGACTTGAGTCACCCAGTTACAGCCTTAACTCTTTGCCTGGATGACTGTGTGCTTTGTGTGTGTTTCCTGTCCATCTCCCATCGTGGAAAACAGAGCTAGTAATGCAGAGCTCTGGGTAGGTGTTGCTTGTATGAGGATGAAAATGGCTGTATAAGAGTTAAGCCTGCTTACCATAGATGTGTGTTAAGTTTACTGCTACAGACTCTGTGGAAGACCCACCCGTGTGCAGGATCAGAGCATGTCGTGGGTGCTTCTTGTGTTGCTGTTTTTCAGAACTGCAGCCAGGTTGTTCCTCCTTGGTGGATCATGTGTGCTGAAGTTCTCTCTCAGCAAAGTCAGTAAATAATGTTTTAACACTTACAATAATCATTTACATCTTCAGAGCTCTTTGCAAACACTAACTGAAGAATCGTTGTCAACCAAGAAATTACAGTTTTGTCTTCTTGATTTTTAACTTACTATGTTACAAAAGCCACCTGCATGTTGTCATAAATGCTGCTCATAGAGCAAGGAAAGGAAAATTTCATGGATATCTTTCTCTTCTTTTGCTGGTCAAAGCTGTGATTGACGAAATTTTAATTCCTTTTTTCTTTATTAACTGGCTCAAATCACAAAAGAACAAGAAAAAGAAATTATCTCCATTCCCTCCAGCCGGCTTCTCCTGTGATTTTGCAGTATTGGAAATTGGGGCTGTTTGGATCCTAATGCTTTTACCTTTTGTTTATTACTTTTTTTGTGCAGAACAAAACAGAAAGAACATAACAAAAATATGTGAGTTTTAGAGCCTTAAAAACTGAAGGGGGGGGGTGTGCTCAAGATAGTGCCTGAAACTACTTCAGACAATATCTTTCTGTATCACATTAAAATGCAAGTTGGTGTATTAAGTCTCCCACCATTTGGTGAGGTAAATAAATATTATGATCCTATTTAACATATGCTTCAAGCCACATAAAAAAACAAATAAAGACTTGATGTACTTGGATGTAAATCATTAAAACTGCAGCTCCTTAAATGAAGAATGAATTCAGTCCGAAGAGAGATTGTTAGGTCTGGAATTAAAACTCGGTCCTCAACCATCTCCTGCCCAACAAACTGTGATTTGATAACATAGTGACATATGAAAAACTGTACTGATGACTCTGATGGCATTTTATATTTTTACTGCTGTGATTGGTTCCTCATTTTTAAATCGAAGTTTATTGTTTCTGCTGTGCCTGGGCTCATATAAAGGGTAACAACCAGACTTGGATCTGGCTGCTTTACACTTGGAGGGTCTGTTGCCTGGAGCCCTGGTATTGTATGAATCTGGTATCTCAAAACAAAGTTTGAAAATTTGCTTGGTTTCAGGTTCAGTCTATATGATGAATAGTATAAGATTTCCACCAAAGTGCATAAGGAGGCTTGGGCTTGTGCAGAAATATTTTGAAGTACGAAGCAGGGCTGTAGCATGGATACAGCAGGACTAATAGCATGCTTGGAAAGTGGTATTATTTGGAAACAGTCTGTTTTCTGTAGAATGGCAGTCTGAGGCTGGGTGGAGAATGCGGGATGCCATTTCTTTGTTTCTTTAGTCAAG
The DNA here is from genome assembly GCA_027560015.1 of Chloroceryle amazona. Lineage (NCBI taxonomy): Eukaryota > Metazoa > Chordata > Aves > Coraciiformes > Cerylidae > Chloroceryle > Chloroceryle amazona. The sequence continues at coordinate 8,727 of JANHFX010010277.1, read as the reverse complement.
TATTGTTCTTTAACACTTCACAGAGAAATTGGCTTATTTATTTTTATTATCAGGACTTTCAGGATTCTGAAAATGGTCATTATTATCACCCTGTGCCAAGCCTGCACTGGTCTTCAGTAACCTTTATCTCTTGCAGGATGGAAATAAAACTAGAAATCACAGAAGCTTTGTTTCATTTCCAGACTATTAGAGTAGGCTTGTTCATGTGGTTCTAATGTGGGGTTTCTGTTTGAGAAACACTGAGATGTGGCAGCTTAAATCTGTCATCATGGAGTGGTCATTATCTGAAATACCTGCACATGAAAAGTTATTCGGGGATGCATAGGTCAGTCCCTGTTCTGATTTTATGATTTGATTTTCTTGATTTGATATTTCAAGTGTGATTTTAAGAATAAGGTTGGTCTGTTCTGTTGGAGGAGAGATTTAGTCACAAATGATCATAGTCTCCCAATTTAAGAAGGTCGAATGCATCAAATGCATTGCCCTTTTTGTCCCACTGCTCAAGGAGGAAACTGAGGTAAGGACTGCATGGGGACTCTCCCTCAAAACACATACAGAGTCTGAGCAGTTACTTGCTTTGGTTGCGCTTTCAGATTTGCCCTGGCAGAGTTGTCCAATTAGGAATAAAAAAAAATACTGTTGGAGCCTGACTGTGGTACCCAAAGAAAGAGCCGGTTACTGAGCATTGCTCCCAATTAAAGCTGCTATAAAGCTTGAGGCAGACGTGTGGTGATGTAGGCATTGGTGAGAAGCAAAGTAAGTGATGGTGAATCAGCTCTGCTAGCCCAAGTGCCCACCACCACTCTGTAACTCTGCTGGAGATGCTGCAGGGAGGGCATGGGGAAGTGGTCCCAACAGTTCAGGAGGTGGAAGCAGTTTGCAACTGGGATTACCCACTTGACACTGCTACTCCAAATGCTCTGTCTTCAATCCCACCTGGCTATGCTCTAACTCTCATTTTCTGCTTGTGCTGCAGAAAGGAAACAAAGTGGCACTGCCATTTTCCCTGCTTTGCCCTTGAAAGAAGAGGGGAAATATCTGTAGTAAAGGCCCTGGTGTGGGACGTGGAGCATTTCTGTTTAATTCTTGCCTCTGACACAGACTGCTTGTGTAACCCTGAGCAAGTCAGTTAATCTCGATGTCCTTTCAGTACTGCAGTTGTCGAATAATCCCTTCAGTCTTTTCCATTCTTGTCTAGTGCATGTGCGGGTCGGGGCAATTGTGGTCTCCTTTTCTTTTGTGTAAGCCAGTAACTGGACAGTAGGACTCTGTGGGCTGCAGGAAAAGTAGGCCACCCTGAGCTGATTCAGGCCACGGGGCAAATGAAATTAGAGGGTGGAAGGCTGGTGCTTGCCAGGTTTGGGAGCAGGGCTGTGCCTCAAGGGCACCCGCAGGAGTGCAGCACTTCTGTGTCTTGGGAGAGCTCTCGCAGCTGGGCTAAATGCTTCTGTGCTGACCTGTGCTTGAGATGAGGACTTGGCACAGTGACGTTGCAGTGTCATGTCAGCTATGAGGGATGATGAGGTGCTCTGCTGGTAAGAGAAACTATGTGCTGTGCAAATTTCTGTGGGTCCAGATATCAGAATCATTTCAAAGCAATAAAATTCCACTTGCAGTTTTTGTTTCGTTTGCCAGACTTGCTTTACATACCTGAGGTTCACAGCACAGTCAGATTCAGGGGAACCTAGAGGCTAAGATTTGATTTGTAATTTTGTAGGACAGTCACCATTTGATTCAGCCATTAGCTGGACACCACACCAAGAGGCAGTGGATTGGTTCTTAAGATGACAAGTCGCTCCAAAGCTGGAACCCGAAATAGCTTGTCACAAATTCCTGTGTCCTGCTGTGGCTGAATTTTAAATGGTCCAGTGATGCTAGGTCACCCTTAAATGTTGTACCTGTTACAGCATTGTGGGGCTGTCAATAAAAAATTTGTGGCTGAATGCTTCTGAAACAGAAGAAAGCTCTGTAGGGTGGCAGCTCCTCAGCAAGACATAGCAGAGCACAGAGGGTAGGAGAAAAATGACGGAATGCAGGGATGGCCAGTGGCCAGGTTTGATGATAGAATTTTTAGGAAGTTGTGAGTGTGTAGAGAAGATTTCCGATTTCCCTGACACACTAATACTTCTTATGGTTCTAAGGCATTTGAGAGGAGAGGCACCATGAGAACTGCTATTCAGTTCTACAGAAATAAATGGAAGCCTTGTACTGCTGTGTGACAGCCCCAGCCCTTCTTCTTGCAGGGGAGTCACTACCTCTGAGTAACAAACCAGAAGTGGCCCAAGCACTTTCTACAAGCCATCAAACCCAGCCCTGTTGAAGAGCCCTTAAGAGCATTTTGTGGAACCTTGGAAGGGTTTGTGTATTTGATTCAGATCTGGCATTCTGTCACTGCAACGTCCCTGCAGTGACTGGGGCCCAAGCAGCACGATTTACAAGGGAAGCTCCTGTGTTAAATAAAAGTTACATAAGGAATAATTTACCCCCAGCGGCGCATAATAATGCTGCAGTAATTCCATCAAGGCGCTCTGCTGACATCAGAAACCGCCCGTGTGAAGTTTGTGTCGTCTTAATCTCCCTGGGCCTCACGGAGGGGTTGCAGCCACAGCTCGTGCTCCGCCATCGCCTGCGGCCAGCAGCCGCAGCGCGGGAGGCACAGGCACGCAGCCCTTCCAGCACGAAGCCCTGCGCCTCCCAGCACAAGTCATCCCCGAAGCTTGTCAGTGCGGTTTGGTAGGGGAATTACCCCCATCCCTCCCTCCACGCTCCTGGCTGGCTGGGTGCAAGTCAGCGCCAGCCCGCAGGCTGTAACTGGAGACTTGGCATGGCGCAGAGCTAAGCGCCTTCTTCGGGCTCATTAACTGACTCCTCTTTGATGCTCTCTGCAAAAACAGGGCTGTGGCTCCTGGTTTGCACCCAGTGAGCCCAGGGCGTGGGTAGACATGGTAGGAGCATACATACCTAATCTACGGGGCACAGTCGGCAGCATGCCAGAGCAGTGGCCTTGTGGGCCTGGAGAGCAGCTCTGCGCTGGCCTTGCTGGGTCCTGACATCTGACTGCTAGTCCTGCAAAGGGCTGGGGCAGGGGCAGGGAGCCTGGGCTGGAAGTGTGGGCAGGGAGCATGGCCATGCCATGTGGAGAGAGGAGTGGTTGTTGCTGAGCCTGGAGCGATTTACACTGGGCCCTGGTGCCGCTCCCTGCCTTGGGCCCCTTGGACCGTTGGAGTGCTCATGACCCCCTGGACCCTTTCTGGTGGGACTGTGAGCTATAACGTTTCAAGGGAGAGAAGGATGATGGGGGGATAAAGTGAGGGAAAGGCACCTAATAAGATTTCAGAGAGCTCTCTGGCAGTCTGTCTGTGGGAGGCTGCCATGTATAATAAGGAAACGATTTGTCTGGGAATGATTCAGCGTGTAAAACTCTCCCTCCCTGACCTCTTCCTATGTCCCCAGCATGGGATTGCGGGAGGTTTCCAATGGAGGAGAGCCGATAAGGCACAATAGTTTTCATATGCTCGGAGGAGAGGTCGAAGTGTCTGTGCTGAGGCAGCATTCTCACTGCCGTGCAGGGCTGTGTGGAGCTGCATTTCACCTTTACCCCATGGAGGGAGGTGGATTTTTCTCTGCTTGGAGACACATTAACCATTGGGGAGCTTTCCCTATCTCCCCAGATGGCCCTCAGGCTTCTGCTTCCCACAGCCTCTCCTCCTGCTCTGGGCTAGCAAAACCCCCACTGGCAGCTGCAGAGCTCCTTCCCCACAGATTTTCTGAGCTGGCTCACTGGTATTTCCTTGAGGCTTTTGCCCCTTTTGTGGGTGACCACAACGAGGCCTGGAGGCTGGATCAGCTGCCCTGTGGGATCCTGGCAGTGGGGGCTGATTTTCAGCAGGGGAAATTTGTGTGAATTTTTCTAGCTCACCCTAGGCATGAGGGTCAAACCATTTTTGCTTCTCAGGTGCTCTGGAAGTTCCTCCTGTCCAGCACTGTAAGCCTCTACCTGACTTGCACAAATGATTACAAAACTGATGTTTCTTGGGAATTTAACTGATTTTATAGGTTGTCAGGCTCTCCCGGCAAGTGCGGGAGGCGAAGAGGAGAGACAGCAACAAAGTAAGCTCAGGGGCACTGAGTTTGCAAATGCTGACTATTAAAATAGTAACCACCTGTGTGCTTCTCTGTCCCCTAATAATGTCAGCACACTGACATCTTTACAGCTTTTTTTCATTGAAAAGCTTTATTAGCTCTTGAGGTGGGATCTGCTTTTGCTGCTTGGTGTCTGCAGTTAGTTATACCAGTGCAAAGATGATATGAGGTGTGAGCAGATCAAAATGGGCAGGGATTTGTGGGCAGCCTGAGGAGGCTGCATGTCCCTGCCTGATGCCACTGTCATGTGGGGAAGGAGCAGCTGTGCTTCTGTGCGGTTCCCTTCCAAAGCAGTGCAGCTGTCTGCAGATCTAGCATCACTCCTTTCCTTTTCATTAGCTAAATGATGGCCAAGATTCCTGACCCTACAAGTCCTGGGCAGTCTGAACTCTCCATGTGGCTGAAGGCCATGAAATACATACAGCATCCCTTGGGGAGGTGGAGGGGGAACCAAGCCTAATTCAGAGATGGGAGAAGAGACAAGCTGTGCAAAGGAGCGACCATTCTGCTGCAAGATGATGCTGAACTGGGCATGAAATGGGGTCTGAGGGTGAGAAGTTAATGACCTTCATTAGCTCAATTCCCCTTCAGCAGTGACTTATGCTTATACCTGCTGCACTGCTGGTAATGAAACGAGCTCAGCGCAGGGGCTGCATTTGAACTAGTTATGAGCGTTCAGCTAAAAAGCTGTCAGTGGGCACCATGGGCTTAATGAATTCACAGGGTGCGAGGCCAAGGGGATGAGGCACCCAGTGTTAGCCTGCAGTGAGGCTAATGCTCAGCAGTGAAGGAGATGTCAGGAGTTCAAACCAGTACTTAGGGCATGCGAATTCACCTTCTGAATGCAGTGCTCTTCAGGTCCTTCAGAGATACCAGCATGGACTGCAAGTGTAATAACTCCTTCCTGGTTATTAGATGATATCTATTAACAGACAGCTCATTTTCTGTTCTGTTCCTGGCGGGGACTTTTTGGCCAGAAGCAGTTTCCAATCTGGCAAGCACAACGAAAGTATTACAGGAAGGGAGAGAAGTCAAGATCCCTGGAGGAAATATTTTTATTCTCTTTTTCTCGGTGGTTTGAAAATGGCCCCTAAGCAGGATATGTCAGCCAGAAACTGAATTGTCTTAAGTTGCCTGTTGATATGTATCAGCTAGTAACAAGTCCACTCTGCACTTCTGTCTCTTTTCTGATTTTGGTGGTGATTCTGGGAAAATCAGCCTGGACTGGGATTCCTACCCAGGCTGTGTACCTTCTGCGTCTGACACAGACTGCAATTTGCTGCTGGGTGTATGTGGGTTGTGCATAATATGCTGTCCTTTGTGAATGTGTTGTCCTAGCTCCTAATACCCAGACACTAGCTCTGAAATGTGTAGCATTTTGTCAAAAGCTTTAGCCTCTCAGCAGCTACAGTTAGCTATCATGGTGTTGCATAGACTTGTTACCAGTATGAATTCCCAGTCCCCACTTTTGTGTGTTGTACTTCCTCCCCACAGCTGCCAGCACAAGTGCATTGCAGTCTGGCAAAAGTAGTGTTGGAGGAAAAGCAGGGAGTGTGTAGGAAAATCAGCATCTAACTGTCTGTCATTCATCATCTTTCTTGCTCTGCTGTTCGCTTCTGCTGTGTAGAACAAATCACGTAGCCATTCTGTGTCTCAGTTCCTTCCCGTATAATGAGGACAAATATTTGTGTCCTAGTGACAGAGAGAGGTTGCATTCATACTTACAGATGCTTTGGTAATCACAGGTATTCTGTCAGTGCCATATATTGTTATCCTGCCATCTTAATGGTCAGTATTTCATGTCTGGCTGCTTGGAGCTCCACCTGTGGAAACAACCAAGAAACTCTGTGTCCCTGGTGCTGGACACGACACCTGAATCTGTGCTGTTACTTTTTATCCTGGTGCATTGGTGGCACATGGAGCCATTGTGGCAAGGGCAACGTGTAGCTTCATGAAGAGAAGAGGCTTAGCGTCTCGTTGCCTCCTCTGAGAAGCGTATACATCTCTCTTTCTCACCCCATCACCCAGCCTGAGAGCCTTTTCACCACCTGTTCAATGAGCGCCCTGAATTTTCTGCTCTCCACCCACAGCTTGGGATGGGATGGTCAAATCCAACTGCTCGGGGTCTGTGGTCTCACACTCTGGGGTGGTGGTGGTGATGAGCTAGCTCAGCAGTAATTAACAATGTACTCTTCATTAGCATTTCCACCATGACTTTTCTGAGCAGTCTGTAAATGCCACACCATTTCCCCACTTCAATGTTAATTCCATCGGACTTCATCCCAGAGGAGCAACTGCTCGCGCACTGATACATAAGCATTTCTTAGCCCCTGGCTTTCTCTGGTTTTCATACCTGGAATGTTATTTTCTCTCTTGATCCATCCTCCCTAGACACTTAACACTTTACATTTCATTTAGAGTCCCTGTCTGATATTTTCTCTCTGCATTTTGTTGTCTCAGTCTTGTTTTGTTGCTTTCTGAATCTCACTCTTGTAAACAGGAAAATGGAGTTTGGAGTCTTTCTAAATCATCCTGTAAAGCTATGCAGAGAACAAGCTCCTGGTAGCATTCTAGGTGATGGCTAAAAAATATTCCCAGAAGCCTTTCATTCTTCCTTTTCTTTCTAAATACATTTTTTTATGTCCTTTCTGTAGAACATGGTCTCAGTGCTGCAGAAGCTGTTGGTTGCATTTCTTTTGAGAAGTCCAGGACCCCTGTGCATGGACAGCTGTGCAGCCACAGGGGAAGTACTTTATTTCCCTTCTCCTAAGAGCCTTATAGAGGCTAATCGTCACAAGAGCTCCAGGGACTGGGGACTTGCACAGATAGGAAAGCTGGCACACAGTCACTTAACCAGGGTCACAGGAGGAAATGAAAAGCAAGACTGGGATTGGGATTTTTTGCACTGGCGCCTCTAAGCATGTTCTTGGAATGTCTTTGACAGGTCTTCTGCTGCCCCAGTGCATGCACACCACCTACCCTCTACCACATGCAATGTAAATTTCCACCAAGCGTGGGTAGCTAACAAACTTTGATGCAGGAACAGCAGTAGAACTGAGGCATAGTTTTGGGAGAAGCATGGATTTATTATGAAACAGGGTGCATATTATGATACACAACACGTAGGATACATTTTGTGAAATGTCCCTTTTTGTTTGCAAAAAAAAAATCAATTACTTGCATTCAGGACTCCTGCTTGAAAGGCTCCCTGCTTGCTAACAGTATAAAAGTTAATTGCTGTAGTATAGTCAGCAAGCCATTTGCCCTCGCACCTCAGTGGTGATAGCAAGCACAGTGGCTTTGCACAGGGTGGGAAATCCATATGGGTTGTTTTTAGGACTCAATTCTCAGGAAGCGTGCAAACCCATCTCTGTGGCTTTACTGGGCTTTTCCTCTCTGGTAACACCACCACAGTACAGCCGCAAACCAGGATTAGCTCTGCCCTTGGCTGCTGGCAGAACGTGACTTACTCTCCCCCACACTGGCCAGCTGTGTTGGGGTATGTCAAGGGCTGCGGTGCCGTGGCTGAACAAGCATTTCTCCTTGTTCTGGAGAGATCTGGGACTTGGGCTATCTTGTTTTAAGCCCACCTTGGATATTTCTGATCGTTGCTGCAGTGTGTTGCTCTGACCTATCTGTGCGCCAGTGGTCCCAAGTTGCTGGTTTGTTGGCAAGAAGCCAGGACACTGCTGCTTGCTGTATATAGATAGTCTTCTGAACCTCATTGCAGAGTGATGTTTGGACCCTGGGAGGGACGCTGCTTTGGTATGGGAGACGTCCAGAGCATAGATTCTCTGATCACATGGCATGTAGTTTTTTACTTTTTAATCATAAATGAAACAAAGCACGAGAACTGTGATGTAATGTAGAACACCAACACCCAGCAAGTCTCGATGTTTGGCTTTGGCAGCTCCAGCCAGTATCTGCAGAACATAAAGGGTTACTTATTCGAGCAGTAGCATGATTAGGTGCTATGAACACTAATGATCCAAAAAGCTCAGTTGTAGTTTATGTGAGAATTGTATCCAATGTTTTCATGCCTGTTAACTTTGCAGACAGCAGGTTTCCTACAGGAGCCAGAGATGGAGGCAACTACATGAAAAGTTGCTGGAAATGCACGAAGCGTCTGATTAGAACTGTGGTCTGTAGTGGGAAGTTAGACAAGGTGAGACTGTAAAAGGCCAGTAATTGTACACAGGAGATGGCTGTGATTGCTTTGAACTTGGAGCCATTGTCAGGAACACAGAGGGAAAAGCACAGCCTATTTGAACGCTCTTATCTCAAACTTGTTGCTAAGTGAAGCCTGGAAACAACTGGGGGGTGCTGTTGTTGTCTGTGCATTTTTACCTCTGGGATTTGTAGAAACTTGGGATTTTGTGCTGCTTTTGGCATGGCTTTATAACTTTTTGCCAAGTTTCATTAATCAGCAGCCAGGGGTTACATGAAGGGTATGGTGTCTACCCGATGGGAATTCCAGGACCAAAAGGAGAGGTTTCAATAATGTTTGTTTAAAGGTATTTCAAGTTGTTTGGGGATAGTGAGTTTTTTTGGTGGTTGGTTTTGGTTTTTGTTTGTTTGTTTGTT
>JANHFX010010276.1:14573-33426 GCA_027560015.1 Chloroceryle amazona | reverse complement strand
GGGGGGGGGGGGGGGGGGGGGGGGGGGGGGGGGGGTGGGGGGGGGGTGGGGGGGGTGGGGGGGGGGAGGGGGGGGGGGGGGGGGGGGTGGGGGGGGTTTGGGGGGGGTGGGGGGGGGATGAGGGGGCATGCAAGAGGATGCAGGGGTGTGTGTGGGGATGATGGATGGGAAGGCTGAAGGGGGATGAAGGGAGGGTGGAGGAGTAGGGGGTGGGTTGCAGGGGTTTGCAAGGGGATGTAGGGAGGATGGAGTGGGATGCTGCAGGCAGCTGCAGCCTGCATCCCTCAGGTACAGGTGTACTACACTGCCTAGCACCATGTGCGCATGCTGAGCTGAAGCTGGAGTGGGTTAGGCTTTCTTGGACTTGGGGAGAAAAAAGTTAACAGCTGTCTGGGATTTTTTATCACTGTTTTGGATATAAAGATAATGAAGGGATCAATAGGACCCATTGAGTTCAGTCAAATTCTCTAAAAATCATGAACCAGCATATGAAGTGCAGTTGTTAGACATTTGTCTTAACCCAGAATGTTGAACTGAGGTCATTACACATTTGGTTGTTTCAGCTGACTTATATGGTAGATAAAATCTGAACATTGAGTGCTTTATTCCAAGAAATTTGACCAAGTGTGCAAATGAAGTTCAGGGCAAGTTCATATTAAGCGAGCTAGCACGGCTGGTGATACTATCATCTCTACTTGGCTAAACTTATTCCATGAGATCTATTGGAAATTTGCCAGAATGAAGGCACCAGGACATGGATGGTTACCTTTCATGAAACTGGTGATAATGGTTGCGTCAGTAGGCAGTGGTTTTCATAAATACATGCTCTTATCCATGCAGCTCCGTGTTGATGGAAAAAGTCACAATCACAGTCTTGTATGGGTTCGTTAGTTTACAAACAAGAGTCCATTAAAACATGATTATGTATAAAATGGATTCTTCCTTCTGCAAGATCCAAAATTCCATTGTTTATACTGTACCTATATTAACAAACTGCAAAATAAGCTTGTAGAGTTTCTAAACCATATTTTATTTTAGGATGGGAATGTGGAAACTTTCCAAAATTGAAACGTCATATAAGACAAATGAGTAAAAGAAGCTTGATTTGTGTCTAAAGTTTTAGTATTGGTGGGAATGCGATTTCATTTTTTTAATCACATTTTTTTCCCTCAGACAGTCAATTTGAAGAGTGTTAGGCAGTGGACATTCACTCACTGAATAGATATTGAAGTGAGTGGATTATATTTAAGTGGAGGGTACTGTTCAAGGACAAACCCCTTGAGTTAAACAGGTTGCCTGCTGACCTGAAGTACAGATATGCCCAAAATGTGGCGTCCATTTCATTCATACTCAAAAGTTCCTCAGGCATGACTTGCAGTGAAAAATTATGCAAAACCTGATAATTTCCGAAAACTGCTTCCAGCCTGGTATTTTGTAACTGCTAGCCTGAAAACTTGCTTGTGAAGGATCCCTAGACCTCAGTGACATCCCTAGGAACTCTGACATCTTTCTGAAGACACAGTATTACAACAGCTAGGAGAAGAGGACCTCAAACACTGCTCTGGGCCAATTTGCATGAATTCCAGTGCAACACTTCTCCATCTTTCAAACTTCAGTTTGCATAGTATGAATATTGTGTCAGGGAAGTATTCTGGATGAAAATCTACATATGGCAGTAGAGCTTGGCAAAATGCAAGTCTGACTTTGGATGACAAGGAAGCTACTTCCAAAACACAGTAATTTTTTCACCATGGTAAGGTCTGTGAGGGAGAGGCTGGCTGTTCAGTTTGAGCTAATGGGCTTTTTCCTTCTCTGCTGCTTGACTCAAGGTCTCAAAGGGATTTCACCTGATTAATGCTGCCAGTCACACTTTCTGATCTATTTACTAACGATTAAATACAAGTATTTAAGAATTTAACATAAACATCAAATAATTAAAAAATATGTTCTTTCTTCATTATATAATTTTCTGAAATATGGAAGTGAATATCATTTTTTAATAGACATAAAAAAAAAATAAATCATATGTGTATCTTGTCCTCCTTTCTGTAAAAGGGAAACTTGGATGGCTGAGTATTCCCATTTCTTAAACAGAAATTCTCACAAGGACTGTTCAGTTAATGCAAGACGCTGGATTTTTGTGCCAGTCCTGGCAGATGTTCAGATCCTCCTCTCATTCTAGCTCTTTGAGGGTTATTACTGCCATAAGTAAGGTTTAAAGCTCCCTGTAAGTTTGGTGGGTTGTTTTTTGTTTTTTTTTTTTAATTCTGTGGTGTGCCATGAAATTTCCACGTTAATGAGTATGGAAATATTTCATATTCAGATTTTGTACTGTTAATTGTAGAAGTCACAGAGTACTGTTTGTTTCCTGGTTGGATGGCATTTCTCACTGGGTGAGGGTTAGTGTACACACTATGCATATAATAACCAAACATACCAAGCTCAGTGGTTAGGAGAAAATAAAATTCATTATTCACTAGTATTTGTACTAGTAAAGTACAAGTGCTCAAATATTTGCAGAAAGCAAAAGTGAAGCAGATGTAAATATGGCTGAATTTGCTTCTGAATTTTAATGAATATTTGGACATTTTGGGCTAAGCTGTAATGTACATGTGTATGGGACAGAAGGCTTGTGAATGACAGTGTTTTACACTTACTAGTGTGTAAACTGCATCTAAACCCCCCAGATTTAACTTTTATATCCTTAGTTTAAAGGGAAAAATACAACTTAGTTTAAAAAACCAACCAACCAAAATCAAGAAACCCAAATGAAAACGAAACCCTTAAAAAAACAATCATAGAACATCAGAAGCTTTAGATATAACACACAAATTGGTGATCTATAGCCTTCCATGGCTTGTGGGTGAAAAGTAAGTAGTGTATAATTTCATTCTTTTATTTCCAGCAAGCACAAGCTGTACCCAGACGTTGAAGGCGAAGTGTGTTGCCCAGGATCCACCACTTAGGAATGAGTTCTGCAAGTCAGGATCTCTCCCCACAGTTCCAAAGTACTCATTCTCTGGATGAAATCTAAGGAATTTATAGTGTTCTAGAGAAAACATCATTTTAGCCAATTTTTGTACTTGCTGTGTGAAAACAGGCTCAGCGTGAGCAGGACTCAGAAAGGAGTATTGGGTTTCCAAGGGATGTAGTTTGTTAAGATTTGGAAAGCTCTGTAAGGCAAGCGGTGTGGGACGATGTGCTCCAGAGTCAGTGTGTGGCACCTGTCAGCCATCTGCCAGCCACCTGGATACAGACACTTTCCACTTCCTTTTGCTGTTCTCTCACCCCTATTGGAACAGGAAATACCTAGATGCAAAAACCTTTGTTGGTTTCTCTGAAGGTCTCATGCCTGTATTCCCAATGCTTAAAATTCACTAAGAGAGTTGCTGCTGTAATTCCTGCTACAGATTTCCAAAACTGCCTTGTGCTTTCACCGTGTGTGTCTACAGTGCTAACACAGCTCAAGGAACCCAGGTGGTAATGGACCCACTGAAAGTGCATTGGATGTGTAGCCTTGCGTACTTCCACCGAGCTTTTGGGTGTCCAGAAATGCTGCACATATGGCCAAAGAAGCCATAGATGAAGTGTAAGAATGATGGTCTGCCACCTAAAGCTGTAGTACTGGTGAGTGTGTCTGTGTCCTTTGTGTGGTCAGAAACTCATGCCTACGGTCTCTACAGACTCACAAATTCCTCTTCTCAAAAAGAGTGATGTTTTCTCTTTTCCAGGCCTCTAAATGCATAAAAGGCATTTGCTTGATTCCTTGATTTGCATGATTATGCAGTTTTATATATATATATGCAAAATTTGGAAATTACTGTGCTTTCTTTCTACACATTGATCTTTATTCTTCCAACAGAGTCCTTTTTACTATGTTGTATGATAGATTTTTAGGTTTTGAAATTATGTCCTATTATTACTTCAGAAGAGGATGTTTTTCAGAGTGAAAAGCAGATTGTTGTGAAGGTAGGGAACAGATCTTTGTCATTTGCTGTGACCCTCTTGTAGCTTCCAGTCTATTAAACCACATAACCTATTAGGTTGTGCTTAACAGGATGCACATGGAAATACTGCTCAGAAGCATCTACAGGAGGGTAGTGTATTTTTAGGGTATATTTATACTATATTAGTACTTAGGAGTCATAGACCCGCATTCACATTTCCAGGTGTTACAATGTCAGATGGGTACAATCATCCTATTTTGTTCTCTTTCTCGTGTTGCAATCTTTATTTTTTTTTTTTAAGGGATTTATAAAAACAACTGACAACCTGACAGAACTTTTGTAACCACAGCATGATGTAATTGGAAATGAAAAAGAAATAGTTAGGAAGAAAAGGTATTTCTTTGTAACTAATTTTTTTTATTCTATGCAGTCCCTTACAGTGTCTTCTCTTAGATGAGACAAAATCCAGAGATGTTATCCCTATATGAATTTGGAATAATTATGTTTGGGTTGGATAAGAAAATACCGCCTTTATAACCAGAGAGCCCATAACTGGTGGTACCCAAAACTGGGTCAAGGATTGTGGCACACATTAAAATGAAAAACCCCACTGTGTTTTCTTAGGCTTGGATATATGCACTCTACAAGAATTCTCTTCTTTGACCTTGCATTTACTTATCTCACATTTTCCATGTGCGTTTTCCCTGATGATATTTTTATTAGTGTATTTGTGGTAAATTTTCCTTGAGTCCACAAATTCTGTCCAGTGTGTGTTCTGTTACTGCATTCAATGCATATGAAAGCTTCAAGGCAAAACATAATTTCCAGGATTGAAGATTATAAATAGAGCTGCTGTACATGGGAGATGCAACTTCTCTTCCCAGGAAAGAACTGTAGGTTTAATCCTGGATCCTTGTCTACACTGATTTTATAAAGAAATAAGAGGGTTAGAAATAATGATTGTTCTAGAGTGGCACAAATACAGGGTTCATCCTGTTCTTTTCTCATCAGGAGTATTTTTCCCTACACTGCTCATTTTATTCATTATATTCATATCCCTCTAGTTTCTGTTGCACTGTAATCCTTAAGAATTGACATGTGATGAAGAACTGCTTTAACTTTTAGATTGTAACAAGACAACTCCAGGGAATTTAGACTCCGGGCTATACTCTCCCTCCTTCACTTCAATCCTTAATGATGTTGGTGTGTGCTGAAGCAACACAGTTTGAGTGCCCCCACCCTTACCACATCTGTGTCAAGAACACTACTTACCCACAAAGAAGGGTGACAGTCAGAAAGCTGAATTTCCTAAGACCGTGAGGACTGCAGTTCTGATTCAGTTTTAACCACACCCTACATTGGATAGTGGTTGGCAGTGTGCCTAGAAAAGGGGATAAAAAGAGGTGAGAAAATAGTGATGCTCCTCTGTCTTGCAGTTGCACTTCACAGGCATTTTTTGCTCAAGGATTTCCACAGGCATGGCTGCATGTGTCTATCCACATCTAGTAGGAATTTCTTAAATTAATCTGTCTTTTTCAGCCAAGTTGTCCTCAGTATATGTCAGATTGTCTGGCAACAAGTTCTGTTATCTGTTCAAATATGTGAAGAACTACTTCCTGTTGTTTGCTTTTTTTGACTTGCCACCTGATAATTCCATTTGATATACTTAGGTAGTATGTTTCCACAAAGATAAAGGCCTCCTTTTTTTTCTTTCTTTTGCTCCAACGCTGCACGACCACCCCCCCACCCCTCCTCTTGCAACAAAGGGAAATTGGTATTTTTCAAAATTCTTCTCAAAGCCAACTCGGCAGATGGTTCTTTCCATGCTGGGGAGGGAACAAAAAAGAAAAACCTGCCAGGATACACATCACCGAGATGTGACAAAGATGGGCATGGTGACTGCCCTCTGACCCAGGGATTTCACATAGGCCTATTAAACCATGTGGCCAAGATGGACCGAGTCGACTTGTATCTCCAGCACGCAGCTGCTGTACCCCACCACCTCGTGTTAAGTTTTATTACCTTAAGCCAGGCCTGGCAGACAGAAAAAAAATGAAGGTTTCTTTACACTTCCATCCCACCTTTTCTGCATCTTAGGACAATGTTCCACATCAACATCTTAGCAGGTAGAAGTGAAGTTCAGCGGCCAAATTCACAGTGTAATAGCAAAAGGCTTATCTAGACAGTAATTAGCAGCTGTCCTGTTTTACTTAAGTCTTACGTACACATCAGTTATATCAACTCCTGCGAATGCAGAAAGCCAAGGGTAAGTCAGTGTCAGTCCTTCTACAGCACTCAGATGCTCCATGTTAAGGATCTGTCTGTCCATCACAAGCTGCCCTCCCTTTTCTCTGAAACCTCCTCTAGATGACATCAGAGACAGACTCCCACTCTTTTCAAGGGTCCTCCAAGTAGACCAAAGGGGTCCACAGACCAATGGGGTCCGCATCCCAAGCACACAAGTTGCCTCCAAGAGTGAAGCATGACTTGGGTACGTACCACATCTCCCAACCAAAGCACAGGGAGCAGCAAAGGATGTGCTGCCCTACCGCAGAGCTGCCCGAGCCTCACAAACTCCCATGAAGCACATTGGCAGTTGCTGTCCCCAAGTGACTAATAGCAGCTCCTGCCCACACCCAGAGTCAATGACCTAAGGACAGATCAATCCCTCCAAATCATGGTCTTCCCAGTTCCTCTTGCGATCGCTGTGCTGCAGTCACAGGAGGAAACAGGTTTATCTCCCCCACCTCTCCTTCACATCGGGAATATAATTACAAGTAATGCAATGGAATTAAGGCAAGAGAGAGAAAAGGCTGGAGGGAATTCATCCTAATGATTACATGAATTATTGAAGAAAAGTATCCCGTGGAAAGCAAGAGGCTGTCTTTGGGAAGAGTACTCAGCTGAGTGCTGAAAACAGGCAAGACAAATTAATTATCCTCATCTAACCTGCACATACATGGGGTATAAGAAGTAAAACACATCACCAACCCAGTACCATCAATTCCCAGTGGAAGATGCAACAAGTGCCTTCAAACTCCCTGCGAATATAGTATTAGGCAGGATACTGATGTAGAGCCTGTCCCTGCAGCTGAAGAAAATACTTCAGTGGGAGGCAGAAATGAGGGCCCCTGTTAGTGCTGCTGCTCCCCAGTGGGAAAATATCTGTCTCAAGTCTACTTTTCTTAGACTTAAGGGAGAACTTTCATCTAATTACCCACCTGAGAATACAGCAGGTAGAATTTAGGTAAAGCTACACGGGCCAGCACGGTATTTTAGCATATACTGGGGCACACAGGAGACTACTGGGAAAAAAAAAAAAAAAAAAAAGTCCTTTTAAAAAATTACAGTGTAGGCTCTACCTCGAAGGTATGAGGAAACTATTTCCTACATATCCTCCTGGGAAATGCTTGCCAAGCAGGTTACAGAAGTGCCTTTTCACACAATCATCAGGTGGGGAACCAGCGACATTGCCCAACGGTGAAGCAAGGGTGTGATTGGCGGTGACACGTCTGAGCGTCCACCGCTCAGCCCTCTCCTCATCGGACAGAGCCATCAGCAAGGAAAGTGGGGCCGTGGCCTCTGGCTCATTTGCTTGTGCCACCACATTCCTCCAGAGAGCAGTTGGGCAAGGCGAAATTACCCGCAAATCCCCCCAGGGCTGATTCTCATCTTTCAGCCTTGCGAATGGAGAGCAGCTCACACTAGGACGCTGTGAAGTGCTGAAATTCCTCAATGAGCCACCCAGATTTATAGTGGTGGAGTTGTTGTAACACCGATGTCAATAAAAGATACCATCTCTCTCTACAAACCTTGCCACCCAGGTGAGACAGAGAGCCATGAGAAACTGATGTGAAGATAATGAGCGCTCCAGTAAATATTCCTCATTTGACTCTTACACATTTCAGGGTTTACAGACCAGAAGGGACTGTTAAGGGCATCTGTATGGACTGATTGCACACTGGCCTCAAAACTGCCTCCCCCCACCTCATTTCTGCATCAAGCCCTAACTCTTCTTCAAGGTAAATTTTATTTCTAAGCTAGCAGTGCAGATGCAGAGACATGCACATTTTGACACATATTCACCACTTTCAAGGACAACTAGAAAAGGACTGGCTTCCAGAAGGGCTTAACACCCAAAGTTCAAAGATCAGGCCTCCACCAGGGAGGCTCAGTTGTGTCACAGTTAAGCAACCACAGCTCGATGCAAAAGGCTCAAGTGTTACCCTCACCTGTGACAGGTTCCTTGAGTAAGTCGCTTAATCTCATTACTCTATTTCACATACTGTACTAAGAGACAAGACAGTTTCATTTCTCCTCCTTTTATTTCTACAGAGCCTGTGAACTTTTTGCAGGAGGACAGACTCTCCTGATGCCTTCATACAGGACCTGCCAACAGTAAACACTGATGTACAATGGGAACATAACACATCATCTTAAAACAAGCCTGGCAGAGACACACTTAGTTCTGCAAACACAGCTAGAGTTGAATGTTCATCTTAAATGACCATGGCCTGATCTTCAGCAATGCTGCCTTCCAGAGTGGCCACAGTCCAAGCCACATGTCAAACACCCAACTTCATTTCTGCAGTAAGACACTTCAGCTCTTCTGCTGTTCCTTTCACTGCTAGCCCACACAGCTCCAGCAAAACAAACAAACAAACAAGTTATTAGTAAGGTGTTTTGCTTGATACCACCCTGGAGAAGTTGAGTTTTTCCAGGCTGACAATCCTACTTGGAAGCAGTGTCCTGCTACTGGTGCATGCACCATGTCTTGAGAATCCCTCTCCTGATAGGAACCGCCTGCAGCTCAGAGTCCAAATATAATCATGATGTAGAAATAGCACTTCGTGTCCTGAAATGAAGAAGCCAACAGCCACTGGTCTAATTCACGGCAGAGGTCATGGCAAGAAATGGAAAACAAGGCTCTTACGAAAACACTGCTCACTGGACTTGTTCTCGAGGGTCACATATCAAGTGGAATAATTTTAAGGTTCAAGAGTTGGAAAAGTCTCAGAGTTAAAAACAAAACAATGCATGTTTACTCTGGGTATTTTTAGACTGGTTTCCTAAGGAAATAAGGCTAGTGTAATTGCACTGTGTTTGTGTGTATGTGAATGTACACACAAACTCCTTGCCTGCCTGCACGATCCTCTCCTCGATGCTTTTGGAATATTTCAACCAATTTTGATCAAATTTGATGTAATAAAATAAATCTTTGAGATACAATGTTCAAGAAAAATGTTCGTATTGTTTTCTGGCTGGAAAAAAGGGACACACAGGAGACTCCCAAATAGGGCTTGGCCAGCAAGATCACTCATCATTAGACAGCAGAGAAGCCACATAAGAGGAAAGTGGTCAGAAACCAACTTTCACAAGTTTCAGTGCTCTTGGAAAAAGAGAAAAGAAAGACAAGCTGAAGGCACCAGGTAAAGTCTCTCTTTCCATTCAGATGAACTCAAGATCTTAAGTTTTTCACACAGTACCACTATGAGAGGAACGTGGGCAGCAAGAAGTCCATCTGGGAACAAGATGTGAAGAATTAGACTGACCTGAGGGGGCTGTGTATAGGTGTGAAAAAAGGATTGAGGATGAAAAAGCTGGAGGTAAATCAGATGATATCTGTGGTCGGGAATGCCCAGAAAGGAGAGGAAAGGGAGCACTGCATGCAAAAGGTGATGAGAGAGGAATGCGAGCATGTGCACAAAGGACTGACACTCATGTGCATCCTAAAACCTCTGCAAATGAAAAAGAGAAAGCAACGAGTACAGAGGTTTGCAGCTCTGGGTGCAGTCGCGTCTCCAAAGCGTCGCTTCTCCAGGACATCTCTGCCAGCCTGGAGGCCACAGCGCTTTCGAAATACAAGCGGCGTGCACTGACTTGGCCAAGCCTTTATGAGGCTGCCTTGAGCCAGCACCTGTCCCCTCCTATGGCTCAGTGGTGAGGACTGTGGGACCACCGGCTGGACCCTCAGCTTCTCTCCACTGGTCCCAGTTGCTTCCTTGCAGTGTCTCCTCCACTTCAAGACCAGAACCGGGGATGTTTTGTCATGGTTTGAGAAGCAAGGCACACACAAGCAAACAAGGAAATGTCACAGAGGGCCATCGAAACTTGGCCGTGGGAGTGACTGCTGCAAAACAAAACCTGTCCTCAGCACACATCCTCCACAAGCCCTGGTCATATGGCAGCTAATCAAATACAGGGAGTCTTCCTCGTTTGGCACTACACATTAAGCAGTAAACGCCATTTTTCCCAGTCCATCCCTTCACTGCCAGACATTTGTTTCTTTAAGAAATACTTGACTACATGAAACAAAATAAGGCACAAAGGCACAATTCTTTGGGAGCAGACAGACAGTGACAGGTAGACATCACCTGGCTCAGCCTGAGCACCAAGGAAGAAAAGAAGCTCTGCATTATTCCTGTCACAAGATATCCATGACACAATGCAAGGTGGGCACTGCTCCAGTAGGCTTTGGAGAAGGAAAAGGAAGGGTAAGAGTTGGGATCCAGCCCCTGCTGCTCTTCACAGGGATGACTGAACCACCATCAGGAGGTACCAGCTTCCTCCAGGTGACTACATAGAGGGCCAAGAGAACTCAGCTCCCAGTCTGGGCACTTCACGTGCCTTCAAGGACCAAGATGAACCTGGGACTGTGTAGTTCTCAGCTCACAGCAAAACCAGTTTCCTAAACTCTGAAGATTTTACATATAAATTCATTTCTGTTCTCTTTTTAGGGGGAGACAGAGGTAGTTGTGGTAGGAGAGAACCAAACTGCATCTGTTTCATTTGTGCCTTCAACAACATGGTAAAAAGAAAAGCCAGCCAAGAAGAAACCTGGGATGAATATCAAAGAACTGAGTTTTTGGAGCTTTGCAGCTTTATGTTTGTGAGAAAGACTGTCAAAATGACAGGAGTCTTGTGCCTGTTCGATCAGCTCTGAACTGGTCCCTCAATGGCTCAAAACCCAGTTTCACCTTAACCATGGCTAGAAGATGACTTCCACACTGTGCTGGCACTTCTAGGGCTCTAGTACACTATTCCATAATCCAGGCAGACGCTGAGGTCTGTATTTCTGGCATGACCTTCAGATACCTGCCACCAGCATCATTTAGAGCAGCCTCAAGGCTTTAGTAAACAAGAGTGGGGACCATACCAGCACAGGAAGAAGTCCAGGTTGAAGGGACTATGGAGGCTCCATCATTTGAAGGGAGGAAAAAAACCAAACCAAACCAAACCCAACCAAACAAAACCAACCAAACAAAACCCCAAACAAGAAAAAAACAAAACAAAACAAAAAAACAACAACAACAACAAAAACCCAACCAACCAACAAAAAAGAACCAAACCAAACCAAAAAAACCCCAATAAAACCCCACCAAAAAATGCAGCTGTAAATCAGAGCCTGTCTATTCAAGCAGGTACCACCACAAGTGTGCAAGTACCTCTCCTCCTTGCTAAG
Organism: Chloroceryle amazona; assembly: GCA_027560015.1. Taxonomy (NCBI): domain Eukaryota; kingdom Metazoa; phylum Chordata; class Aves; order Coraciiformes; family Cerylidae; genus Chloroceryle; species Chloroceryle amazona. Next base: position 22,017 of record JANHFX010010276.1, on the reverse strand, counting down.
CCACACAGAACACAGGGAGCAAGCACTAATGCCAACTCCAAGCCATGTCTGGGACCGCAGCAGAAGAGCTGACTCAGAGGACATCTCACACGGGGATGCCCTTAGCAAAGAGGAATAAGCATGCACTATGAGCAATTGGATGATCGTGCACACAAATCACCAGGGAGAGGAGTCCAGCACAGGGCTAATCTGACAAGAGCTGCAGATGCACATGAAAACCTGGAGGGAAAGTTCAATGTGCAGTCAGTGATGCAAAGAAGAGGAAAAGAGAAGGGGTAAAGCAGTCATGATCTTCTGGAAGAAGAAGAGGTGCAAAAGGGAAAGCATGGGAATGAGAGAGTCCTCAAGGCAAGATGAATGGCAGCATGTGTGGGGCAGAGGAAAGGAAGACAATGAATTGAATTTCAAGGGGAAAAGTGCTAGAACTGCTTCCTGTGGAGAAACAGCAAATAACTACAGGAACTCGAAGGAAATTTTTTAAAAAAAAAATATTAATTTGCAAGAAAATCCAAGGATATCGTTTCATTTGACTGCACACAAGGAAGCTTTACTTCCAACTGACTTGCTGCCACTTATCTCCCAGCAATAAAATGCATTCACCCATTCCAAGTTCTCAAAAAAACCCAGTGCAATAATAATTACAAAAACCTGAGTTTACATCCCCTGGAGCAGGACATTATGCATATGATGGAAGCTCCAAAGAAACTTTGTCAGGCTATGCTTAAAGAAAGAAGGGGGTGGAAAGTGAAGTGTCTGCAGACACAAGAAAGTAAGAGCATCAAATGCGGGGCTAGGGGTGGGGGGAATGGAAATAAAACAGACCCAGGGAAATACTGTTCATCTGGGGCTTTTTAAATGCTACATGACAGGCCGGGAATGCTAATGGATGCTCCTTTGCTTTTGGTGCCTCACTTTCAGTACCCTTCCAGACTGACAGCATGTTTTCCAAAGCAAAAGGCACCTTTAGTGATACTGAGGATGCTGGAGTCGGGTAACCCTACTGCAGGTGGGAAAGCAGAGGCTGCAGCGCTTGCCAACATGCCAGCAGGACATCCTTTGGGCTCCTGGCTTTTATTCTTCCCTCCCTCTCCAATCAGACTAAATGAAATGGAGCCATTTGTGGGTTTTGAAGTGGCAAGGGTTCAGCCCACTTCATCCCCAGGTGCCGAAGGGTTGAAATAAGAGCAAATGCTTATAGAACATTTGTGCACTTTCCAACTGCCAGGCAGCAGCCACATAAACAGCCCACGCTATGGTTCACCCTCCAAGCAGCCCCAGGAAAGAGGTTAGGAAAATACCTTCACTCTCATTCTCAAGAAGGAGAAGCTGATGTGAAGCTTGGCATGGTCATGACTTAAAAGAAACCCCAAAAAGTTGTTGGGTTGCAGCCAAACATTTAAGCCATCAGACCAGAAGTTCCCAATACCTATGTTCTCTCACCCCCTGCCTCCCTCCCAGCTCTGGGGCATCAGCAACCGCACCCAGCAAGCTCCTCTCCTGGATTCCCTCTCCTCCCATTCATGATCACATAACATCCCCAGGGCGATGGCTCACAGAGAAAAGCAACATGAGGAAAGTATTTAATGTATGTTTACATCTTTTAATATAGTATAGCAGTTGGAATCAAAGGCAAAAAAAAAAACCCAAGCCTCAGCAAATGAGCAGCGTGGCTCTCCACAGACCCCCTTCTAATCACTGCTGCTCCCTGGACCACAACTTTAGAAATCAGACACTAGCCCCTATTGCCTAATTAGCAGAGCAGTGGAAAGCCTAGGAACAGGCCTATCTTCTTCCTCCCTAAGTGGCCACTGAATAAATGCTACATCCCCAGTTCACAGCCCCTTTTTACACTGCTGGCATTACCAGTCCTTTGTGTACCCACATGCTGTTACTTAAATTGCTTCCATGTTTTCATTACTTGCCCTCTGTGCTGTGCGTATTGAAACTCCTGCGAGAATGCTGAAGTGGTATTTCAAAGCACTGGGGGCTACTGGAGATGTGGCTGAAATTATTATGCAACAAACTTAAGTGATTTTTCAAGTCCTGGTAGAGTTTGCTTTTCCTCAGGGGAAAAGATAAATTCAGGTGCTACTCAGTGAGGTGCAGGACAATGGCTCCCATCCACCAGAAACAGAAGCATGGCACTTGCAGCTGAAGTTATTCTCAGCTCTCCATGCTTATATATGAGTCTGTGGGGCCTGTATATGTGCCCTGCATCCATAAGCAAGGTGGTAAACTCATATAATGGTGCTGCTACCATGTGCAAGGGAAATGTGTACATTAGGCCAAACTCTCTTGGCAAAAATCCACAGAGGACAGTGGAGTGGTGCCAGCTGAAGATCTGTCCCACTGGTTTAAATGGATTGTTCCCTGCTGCTGGTAGCTGCTTTGCTGGAGTTTGTGCTGATTAAAGCAACAGGCAATCACACAGCCTAACTCTGAAATACCAAACCTGCCAGAATTATTTGAATGTGACAATCACCTGGTTTGTTTTTTTTTTAACCACAGCTTTCAGTGGTTCTGCAAGTACATGCACAAGGCACCTGCATGCTCCTCTGTCCCAGGGAAACCCACAGGTGGACCAGACAACTTCATCAAAGTTTAATCTTGATGCTTCCTCCTAACTATCTTGCCCAAAGAATCTCTGTAACTACCATGAGACACACACATTGACCATGGAAGCAATCATACTGCCAGCACCAGAACCCTTCTCCCACCAGTTTCTGACCACCCTCTCCTGTAGTGCCTTTCACCACCCCTTGGTATGAGACATTCACAGCCATGGCCACATCCTGCAACCCATGAGCATGATACATGTGTGCAAAATCCCTTTGGCTGCAGGGATGCAATTTATTTACCATCTGGGGGATGCAGGCTGCAGGTCTCCAGGCATCAATCCCCTTGAGATCACAGCACTGGGGTCTTCCAGATCCCTGCTGGGGACTTCTCAGCCACGGCCCCAGCTCAGCAGCTGCTGCGCGGCAGCCGTTGGGTGTTATGCTAATGGACGTGATGGTGCAGCAGCCCTCTCCCCATCTGCTCAGAGCATCCACCTGCTGGGTTTTTTGTTTTGTTTTGTTTTAATGGCCAGATTAGGCTGGTGCTATCCCCAAGCGCTTCCAGCCTGCACACTAGCTGCAAACTCAGCACCAGCCAGCACAGACCTCACAGCACAAGTGTAAGCTGGATACATCCAAGTTTGGGCTGTGACCCATTTCTTTCAAACTCCTTATCTTTCCACAATTAAAAATCTCACCCTGAGCATACCACACTATGAGGTGTTTTTTGTTGTTGCTGGGATTTTGCACGTAGCATTAATTGCTTAACCTTTTCGGATAGCCACACGAAGGAACAAACATGCCTTCCATACTCATCTGCCTGGCTGATACATGGAAATGGAAGATCTCATTTCTAAGTAGTCATATTCTCCGCGGTCCATGCAGGGCAGGCAGTGGTTTGCAAGACTTCTTTATTTTTTTCGCCCTCCCTTAGCATCCATGTGGGGATTGTTTGTGACACCTTTCCTGTCACTGAGCATGGTCTCACACAACCGCTAGTTCTCTTGAGACCTCTGTGTATTCAGGGAGGAAAAGGAAGTGGAAGTAAGACATTGCTCAGTGCTGACAGCCCATCCTCTTCAATAGGTGAGAAATTAGCTTCTCTAGGCTGAACCTATGCTGTGCTTAAAAGAGCTTTTTTTCTTTTCATGCACATGGAATATGCCATTTAGCTGGACTCTAAGAGAAAAGTCCCCTTGATTTTGGTTTTTTTTTCAACTTCAGTGTCTATGTGAAGTACTCTCATAGACAGCAATGTTAATCTCCTGGGTGCTGCTTAAGTCAATGGGAAATACTGATGCTTCAAAAAGTGATTTATAGTTATCAGAATTTTTTGGTCCAAGTCTGCCAAAAGAGGTTGTCTCCAGGGAGACCTGGAGGCCGTTAGCCTTCTCGAGGCTTCAAGTAGCCCATCAAGGGTATAAGGTATGGAAGAAGTAGGGATCTTCTGCACAGTGAGGGATCCAATCTGCGTGACAAGGAAATCAAGTCACGCCCCAAGCTCCTATCAGTGGACACCTACATCCCAGATGAATTTGTTCAGGTTTTGGAGATACATCTGAGTCTTTCATCAAATCAGGGCTCCTATCTCAACTTATCATGATACCCACGTGTCACTAAGGAGGCAGACTGTGGTAAAACCTCAACCTGACCAAAGCTCCTTTGTCTAAGGAATAGGACTGAAAACACCACTACACCCAAAACAACATGAGTAGTCACCAAGGGTAGGGCAATGAGGCTGGTGAGAGATCTGGAAAACATATCTTACAAAGAGCAGCTGAAGGAACCGGGGTTGTTTAGTCTGGAGAAGAGGAGACTGAGAGGAGACCTTACTGCTCTCTACAACTACCTAAGAGGAGGCTGTAGTGAGGCTGGTGTTGCTGTCTTCTCCCAAATTACTAAGGATAAGAAGAAATGGCCTCCAGTTGCATCAGGGGAGGTTTAGACTGGATACTAGAAAGAAATTCTTTACTGAGAGAGTGGTTGGGCAATGGAACAGGCTGCCCAGGATGGTGGTGGAGTCACCATTCCTGAAGGTGTTTAAAAAATGAGCAGATGTACCACTTGAGGCTATGGTCTAGTGGTTAGGGAGATGCTGGGATGAAGGTTGGACTTGATGATCCCAGAGGTCCTTTCCAACCATAATAATTCTATGATTCAGTGGTGCTTAAAACACTTGAACTAAATTTGGGTTTAAGTGCAGGAGACATTACTGAAGAAAATCAAGCCAACAGCAAAATAAAAGGTTCACTCCTGAAAACAGCTCATAGACATAAAGTATCTTCTTTCTCTTCCCCTCCCTCTTCCCGTCCTTCACTAAAAATAGATAAATATATATATTTATCAATCAATTTTTACCCAAACCTAAAGTACCAAAAATTTCTCTCCAGAAGTGTATTTCAAGAAAATTATATAGATCTGGAAGAAAATGTGACTTATAATGGAAGTATTTTCCAAAGCATAACTGTAGTGTTGCTAGCACAATGCTGTAATAAAGCACGATGGAGCCCTTCGCCCAGCACATGGGAATGGAGGCAATTGTTCACCACACACATACCTGTGTTTTAAGGATATAGTTGAAAGCTTTAAACTGCTGAAAGGCTTGAGCATTGGCACCTAGACACAAAGGAGTTTAGAAGAGGGCTCCTTCATTTACCACTCATGTAATGATTAATCTTAAATCTCAGTTATGCACCAGAATAGGCCTGGCTGAACTTTTGATCCCTTCTGAACCCGTTCATCCAAAGGACAGTTCACGATGATCCCTGCAGTGCAGGATGATACCTGCTCTGTATTCCCCTTGCAAAGGTTATGCCTCGGACACAGACTGTGTGATCAGGTTTAATCCCACCCTCTCCCTCTGCTTTCAGGAGAAAGGAGAAATACAGGAAAGAACAGGACTTACCTTCTTTTTGGAGTGGGATCTGTCCTCCTCTTTAGCTGCTTTGCTATTTTTCCCAGCTCTGGAAAGCTTCTGCTCCCCTGACTGCTTGATGGTGATTTTGATCTCAGGAGGGCAAATATAGTTCTCCAAGTTCTTTGGGGGCTTCTTAGCTCTCTTGGTGGTCTGGATCTTTAGTTTTAAACTCCCCTCTGTGAAGTTAGCCTCCTTGATGGAAAATTCCTGCTCCTCCAAGCCGTCTCCCGCCACCCATTTCTCACTGTCTGCATTGGAAGTGGAATCCACATCTCTCCCAGAACCCAGCTCATCCTCTTCCTCAGGCTCCAGCCTCTCACCACTCACGGGGATCCCCTTCCCTGAGCCCGTTGTGGGCAGCATCGTCTCCCCCGCACAGCTGGAGGCAGGTGGAGGCTTTGTGGAGGTGACAGTGGCTGGCAGAAAGTCTGCCTCGCTCCCCCTTTGCCGAGAGCTGCCCAAAGTCTCCCTGGGCTCCATAGCAATATCACAACGCCCTGGAGTTTTATCAGAGGGAAGGGGAGCACAGGAGGGGATGAGGAGAGCAAGGGCAGGTGCGATCCCAGGGAATGAATGGTAACTGCCAGCCAAATTCAATGTCCGGATCGCCCAGAGGCTGCAAGGAGCTCAGAAGAGACCAAGTCTGGCACTGCCAAAAGAAAAGAGAAGGAAAGAAAAGGAAGTTAGCAGGCGCACATCTATCAAACACAAGTAGGGAGATGACTGTAATGGGGCACGCTTGGGCTTCCCCTGCAGCATCTCAAGGGCCAGCCAAGGCTGGCCAACATGTCTGGTGGCTGGATCTCGTATTCCACAGCAAGGAGTGATAGCCATGTGTATTGCTAAACTGATGAAAATAAGTTTATAAATAAAAACAAAACACCCAACCAAAAACGATGTATAAATGCAAATGCCTTCAACTCTGGAATTAATAAACATATGAGGGGGCAAACAGCTCTCGACACCCATGAACCTCCTCATTACTTCAAAGTGCTCGCTGTTGCAGGGTTTCTTAGAGGGAGGAAAAAAAAAACATTAGAGGCAGGATGCTTCCTTGCCTTAGGTTAAACAGTAACTGAGTGATCAGGGCACAGAAGACATGGCACTGCCTTATGAATCAGGGATAAGTGTTTCAAACTCCCTATTCCCCCACTTCCCAGACAAGAGAGAGATACCAGCCGGATCCCTTGGCTGCCAGCTGTTCTGGGGGTGTGGGAAGGGGAGGGCTCAGCTTTGGATGAATTACATACTGGGCAAGGCACACACTGTCTGCAACCCAAGATGCTCCCTGTGATGATGGAAGTGCAGGAGGATCCACCTGGGTCTTCTGCAGGACCTTATCAGTGACACAAGTATTGAGAATGATGGAGGAAAGCTAAACGCAAATGTTTTCCAGATTTCTTCATGCCCTTGGGTACTGCTGCTCTGTGGCAAAGGCTTGGAGTGACTGAAGCAAAGACTGTGCTCACATCCTTCTGAATATGGGCTTTCCTTAAAATATCATAGATTAAACCCTTCGAGATGGAAGTGCTCCTATTCAGTACCTTACAAAGACTTGGCCAAAGCTAATGGGAGAAGCTCATGTTCAATTGAGGTAGAAGGTGTACCGCTCAATGACATAAAAAGGCTACGCCAAATATCAAACATTTAGGTAAAAAAAAACAAAAAACAAAACCAAAAAACCCACACATTGAGTGTTTTCAAAGGTGTTGAGGTGCTTTCATGCACCACCCCTATAAAACCCCATATAGACACCACCCCACGCACCCTTTATGACAAGCCAGTTTAGGGCATAAAATTAGCAGAAGTGTATCTCAGAGATAAACAAAGATATTTTATGTTCCTTTAGCAGAAAACAGTTCCCCGAAGGGTCAGAAAACTATCACTTCTGGCATACAGAGAAGGAACAAGAAGGTACTGCCAGGAGTAGGTGCTGGGGTATAGATGTCCTCTTCAACAGTAGCTCCTT
>JANHFX010010275.1:3542-17523 GCA_027560015.1 Chloroceryle amazona | reverse complement strand
CCCGCCCGCCCCCAGCCGCCGCCGCGCCGCCGGGGAGCCCCTCCGCCCTGGTGCGTGATGGGTTTGGAACCGCAGGGTGGTACGGGGGACCGGGATTGCCTTTCCCCCTCCGCCCCGGGCATCTCCGCCATCCTCACTGACCACCGGAGACCGACTGGGTGCTAGGGAGGGCAGCTGAGGCTTGTCCCTGTTTCTTAAGCAGAGAGGTCACCCCTCCCCACCTTTGATAAAATTAAAAGGCTTTTTTTATTCTGGCAGGTCGGCGTGGATCACAGCCTGACAAGAAACCCCTCGTGGGTCTGTGGCCTTTGGTACATGCACCAAAGACGCCATGGGACAGATAGCACAAAAATAGGACAGGAAGATGGCAATCGGATGAAAGACCATCAGTTGCATGCTCACGCCCTAACAGCAGCTTTGGTGCAGCTCTCAACTTGCCCCAGAGTTCTGTAGTGCCAGAGGTGCCTGTACAATGTCACATCACACATCTGTCAGCCTTGAAACTCATGACCTGAAGTGTGCCCAGCCACCTGCCAGCCGGGCACAGCAGGGCAGGACTGGTCTCTCTGGAAAGGAAAAAGGTGTCCTGAGACCAGCCCTGCACTGGGAGGCAATCAGAGATGCAGACACCTTTGCTCAGCTTGATTTGGCCACCAAAAGCACAATGATGGGACACAGATTGCTCATATGGCATAAGCCACTTCTGGTGCCTTGTGAGGAGCTGTCACCTTGAATCTCTACTGGGGACAAAGACAGGTGTGCCTTCACAGAATGTGTTCTCTGGGCTTCAGTTCTGGGTGCAACCACATCAAAAATCCAGAAACCCTGAGGAAAGTCCTGGAACTGTGTGAGATAGGATTTAAAGAAACCTGCAGACATCACCCCTTCAAGAAGGACAAGAACAGTTTTATCAAGAAAGAGAAGGAAAGATTAAAACTTGTAAATGCATATAAACTGGATAAACAAAAGATAATCAAGCTGGAGAGGAAGAAGGTAAGATAATGCTATATAGGTATTCTAAGCATAAACACCCAAAAGGAAAAAATCTTATTAATGCTGATTATGGGGATTTAAGAATGGGCAATGGAAAGAAAATGTGAAAGATAAATGCCAGACTGTTAAATAAGGAGACTTGTGACACGGTGAAATGTCTAAAGGGTATGAGATAATATCCCAGGTGAATGTGTTACAGGACATATTACTCGAGTTTTTGAAAAAGCTCAGCTTTTCATACAGGAGGAATGGTCAGCTCTTCAGGGCCATCCGCTGTGCTGCCTCCATCTCCGTGTTTTAGTTCCTCACCTGCAAGACGAAGATGGCCCATGCTTCCTTTCTTTTCCTTTCAGTGTGACCACTTTACACTACAAGATTTTCACTGACCAGTTTTTGTCTTTTGAAATAGTTAGATCTTGGCTGGAGCTGTAATCCTACTGGGGTACAAGTTCATAAAATGCAGCTTGGACTCCAAGCAACAACTTTGCTCAGTAGTTTACCCTCCCCATTTCAAAGGAGGGCTAGGTTCTGGAGGCAGGCAGTTAGGTGCTCACGTCACATTCTTTGAGACATCAAAAGCATCATATTTTTCCTAATCCTCTTGCTGAACACTAGTATTTCCTTTGCACAAAGGCATAATTCCACATAGACTAGTTGTTCAGCCGATTCTCACACTTGAGCATTTGTGCATTGCCATCCGCCTTCCTTGGCTTGTCAGCTCTTGAGAAAGTGGTACCAAACCTGGCAGTGTCAGACACAGCAGCAGCAGTGGCATGATGCTGTACCAAGTGATGGCTGATACCTCCATACTTGTCAGTATGAGAAACAAAATAGTGCACCATCATTTCTGAGCCCAAAATGTGGCTGATTGTGTAACGTGTGCAATCTGTTCTGAACAGGTTTTGAATTCTGCTTGTTTAATTTGCATGTACTTATGCACAAGGGCATCCCTGAGTAATTAAAAATATATAGCCTCTCTGTTGTTTGATGTTCTGTCACTGGCAGAGTCTGAGCCAACACAGAAATCTCAAGTTAAAAAACAAATATATTGCCAAAGCTGTCCTTAGTTGAGAAAGCTGATTTAAACAAGGAAGTAAACAAAAAACCATCTTATTTTCAGATGTCTTATTAGTAAGCAGTGGGGAAGAAGGAAATCGATCTTTGCCAAGTGAAGAGAGATAACAGTGACAGAAAAATCATTTTAATTTCCACCTTGTAAGCTGATATTAAATTAAATAGGAATACTAATACATGTAGCTTTTAGTTTTCTCTTTCTTGATTCCATTTGAAAACGTACTGCAGGAGATACACATTTGCAAGGAAGGACATGCACAAAAGATGGGTGAAAAGACCCACACTCACAAAATGCAGGCAGCTTTAAATGCCCAAATTCGATTCTCGTGCTAATGTACCGTGCTTATGCGAGACAGATGGCTCAAGGAGACCAGGCTATTTCTTGTTGAGTTCACAGGCAACCTTTGCCAATATGAAGTTACCACCACTCCTCATCAGCTCTCCAATCCTCCTGCCAGGGTGTTTATTCAAACCAGCTAGGTACAATTGGAACGGCAGGGTTGGTTTTACATTCTCAGGCTTGGCCAGTTTACGTTACCACAGATGCCACTAGTGGGGACATATCCTGCCAACGCAGAGCACATCCCTTGTCTGGGAGGGGATATCAAGCCATCGAATCCCCAGGAGTGGGTTGTGGCATTTGAGAATAGAGCAGCCAGTGGTCTGTGGTGGTGGATAAGGCTTGTGCTGACAAGAGTTGGCTGCTTGGAGGAGTTGTAACTATTAATCCTTTCTCACCAGAAACCTGAGACCAGCAGCAGTGCAAACCCAATGTATTTCCTTCTTGCACTGAAGACAGGGACAAACTGGGCAGAGGACTGAGGAGTTCAAGATGAAATAAATAGCATTTTTTAATTCCTTTATCAATGAAAACATCCAGCCAGCCTAATCTGTTTCTTTTTTATGGCAGTAGCTTTTGCATATAATTTCAGCGGTGTCAGAGAAAGACTTGTGATTTACACCGGTCTTAGCTGGAGGCGATTCCAGTCCAGAGATTCAAACAGGATGATAATTTCTAAGCATAATCTTTCTTTGCATGTCCAGTTTTCAATGGTTTCACAGGAATTTTAGATGCAGAAAATTTTAAGGAGATACATTCTGGTTTATTAGAATGACTTTGAGACTCACAGAACAATTCCTTGGAGGACGAGTGTCAGAAGCATATCTAAGATGCGCAGTGAATGCACATGGCCAACTGTTCCTGGAATGTGTCCACACTAAAGAGGGCCACACATGTTAGAAATACTAAAGGCAGTTGTCAACAAGCAAGCTGGAATATGGCAATTTGTCTGGCATTGCTGCACAGTGCTCAATGCATATTAATTTAGCCTGACTCTCAGTCTATTGTCTTAAAAATAAACATATTCAGTATTTTTTTGCTGTAGTTTTATCACTGCCTTCAACAAAACCAGAATTTTACCTAATTACAAGCAAGGACAATGAAATTACTGAATATCGCAGTCTAATCTTTTAAAAGAGTACTTGACTATGACCAGAGCCACAGGAAAATACATTGCTTAAGGGACCAATGTCGTGTTTCAGAGCCTTCCACCTCTATAGCATCTTCCAAATAATTTCCAAGCGAAAAGTAACCACGAGTTGATGGAACGACTGCCTGGCAGCTGACTCTGTAGCTTTAGTGATTTTCTGATGTATGTCTCTATCATAAAAACACTGATGCGAATGGCACTAATTAGACTGGACAAATCCATAGATTACATGTCAGGCCTCAAATACTGCTTCTCAGGACAAAATTTGCTGCTGTCGAGATAGTATCTGTTCTGTGAATTAGAAAAGAGTTATCAGGCATCTTGCGTTTCACAATGATGGGCACAGCATAAAAGCCTGGGAAGACATGAAAACACTGCAGAAAGAGAAATCAAACACACAAAACTTCCTCTCAAACGAGGGAGTAAGAAAACAAGCTCTGAGTTATCAGTGATGTTAATTAATTAATGGACCTCTCTCTGGTCAGCTATTTGGATGACCCAAAGTCATGAGAAAACTCAAAATATAGGAGTTCATAATCCATCTGCATTATTCATAAGATGTAGCATAATATAAGGGGAGCATAAAACTTTACAGTTTGGAAAGATTCACGGCAAGGAGAGTTATTGAATAGTGGTCATTTATGAGGAAAAAACCCAAACACCTATTTACCTTAGTAAGGAACAGATTGAGTCCTAGACACAACACAGGTTTGAAAAAAAAAAAAAAAGATGTTCTTTATAAAATACTCAAGAGTAGAAATGCAGGAAGGAGACAGGAGTTACATATTGTCATGCTGCATCACATCAGTAATACCCTCCTGGGGTACTGGAGTTCCACTTTCCGGGTTAGAGTGTTTGGGAAAAGCAAGGCAAGAAAAAGCAACTAAAATTACTCAAGGCTGTAAGAATGGCTCTTTATCAAATCAAAGCCTCAAACTGGGACAGAAAATCAGCTAGCTCTACTTTTCCAGTCTCTCTTGAAGCTGCAGACACAAGCCCTCCTACCTTTCCATGGGAGATGGCCAATTTTGTTTGCCTTTGGGTTTACTCAGAGCCCCCCTGGACATCATGCAGGGTATCTGCATATGGCACAGGCAATTACATCTGAGGCGCTATTTGTTCTTTTCCCTCACACACTTACTGCTGGGGCTGCCTTTGTGCTGTTCCTTATCCACACCTGATACCTCATCTCCAAAACAGTGGGACGATGGTTTGTGTGGTGGTGAAGGAACAAACGTGGCCTGGACATAGGGATCATGTTTTCTTTTTTCCCTGGGATGAATGTAATCCTGTACCCAGCTAAGGCTGCGGTTGATGCCAGCTGGATTGATTTTTGATGTCATTGTCCACCAGAGCAGCACATGGCTTTAGTAACAGAGCAAGTTATATGGCCCTGTGGTTATACAGTGGGGTTGAGATTCAAGATAAGTCCAGTCCCACTCCAGCTTGTAGGTCTGAGTCGCTATCCAGATTTAGGTGATTTACTTACTCCTTCTGTCCAGGAGGAGTAGCAAATGGATACAATTTTATTGCTCTATTGTTGTGAATGTAACTTTGCTAACCAGTGCATGTGTTATATCAGCCCTTTTCAGATACCAGCCACCTGTTACTGGAACTCTGGGAGGAGGAACACATGGTTTGACAGATACACATCCCTGATGAGAAGAGTCACGCTGTTAGAGAATGGAGGTACTCTTCAAATTGCCACTTGCGCAAAGCCCAGCTGCACTTTTGTTCTTCAATTTTATCTACAGGAATTTGAAAACATGAAATAAACTCAGCAAGAGAGTTAAGGAAAAGTAAAGGCAAAGGACATATCTCAATTGTCCATCAATGCTTTTGATACTTGTCTTTTGGGTCAGAAGACAGAGGAGAGCTTAGGTAAGACACATGTCCATCCAAAGAGGTATTTAATATAGCTCAGCTATGTTTCCGTCAGATTTCAAAAGAGAATTATTTTCATGCTTTCTCCTTCCTACCTGGAACAATAGAGAAGTACATAAAAAAAAAGATTTTTCTGTTTGACTGTTTTCAGATATGTTAGCTGGTCTTTCATCTTTTAGTTCATGAAGAGAGAACTGCCAGTTAATAATCCCTCTCCCTTCCCAACTTATCTCATCCTACACACTCCTACAAGAGCATTCTACCAATACCTTGGATTATATTTTATTTGCAGTGAAGTATAAACTGTCCTTTTATACCACACCTTGAGAGTGAAAAATCTCTACTGGGAACGAACCAAAACCAGAGGCAAGCTATTTGTGAAACATCTAGGGAATGCCCAACATCATACCAAGGAGTTCAGTGGAAGAGCTGGGAGGTAAGCTTTTGTTCTTCTGTGCACCTTTGGAGAACCACTTCTGAAGTAAGAATTTGGATACTGGACATCAAAACAGAACCAATTCAACTTAAAATTATTTTCTCTAGGCAGCAGCCATGCAACAGGACTTCAGGACTACTAGCTCCACTTACCTGTACCACTAGATAAACAATTCTGCTCTGATGGAGATTGGCTGCAACAATCAAGCTGTCATTTAAAGAGCAGAAAGATGTCCTGAAAAAAAATGATAGCTCATGTGCAATGTGAAAGAGATCAATATGACCAAGAGAAGGCTCTATTGTGGGTCTATTTAAAAGATGAATAGAGATGTATTGTGCAATGGGTGAACTAATTTTGTCTTCCATCTATCTCTTGCTAATAATAAAGAGATGTTAGACATGGTCACTGTTAAATGTTGTTATCCTTTAATTGCATTCATATTTTTTGCTATGGATTTCTTCATTTTGCAAGAGGCACATGTTTATGTTTGACTTGCTCCTCCGTTTCTGTGCAGTGTGAAATCAAGCAGGTCGGCTAAGAGAAATGAATCCTAAGCTCACTTGAGGAACAGATAAGTACCTCTGGTTTTGCTGGGTGCTGGCAATACATCCTCCTTTCCGCTCTGTGCAGTAGAGTGGTATTGGTGTTCACTCATCAGGGCACCCCATTGTTTTGAGCATTTTGCTAAGAGATAGCAAGAGGCAGTCTGTGTTTGAAGTCTAGTCCGAGAAAAACTGAACCGTGTGTGCAACAAATAAGGCATTGGGAAAAGTAGGTCAGGGCTGGTCATGACAGAACCTCTCGTTCAAATGAATGTGCAGTATTACCAGGTTGTGAACAGATAATTTCTGAGTGAAGCATGTAACTCAGCTGGGAAGCTTTGTTTATCACAACATCTCAGGGCCCTCACAAAGCACCTATGTTTACTAGCAGCTGCGCAGCCACTGTCAGGATGAGGCCTTAATGGAGCTTGATAGGAGGATACTATTACTAAATAGGAGATTGAATTTAGTCAGAGCAAATAACATTTGGTTATAAGAATTCTAACGAATTCAGTTAATTGAATTGTCTCCCACATAATTACTAGCAGAAATTTCTAACATACTATAACCTACTGTGAGTCTGGGAGGAAATATCTTTTTGCTGATATATAGAAGCCCTTCAGATTCAAGTTTGACCCAAGTATAGCACTCAGAATGTCTGTTCTGTCTTTAAGAAATTTGTTATTATTCCTCTTCATTGCTATAGGCTGCACTGTGCTGCAGTAGGGGTGTGTTTTCTGAAATAGATACTCAAAGAGAAACCATATTGGGATACACAGCACAAGCACTGAGCACCTTTCCAAAACGATAGACAGAGAAGTCAAGAGAAGTGTATTTGTGTTCTCCTCAAAGCACCATGTCCAAATCAGGCGAATGAAAGAAAGAGAGTGGTGCAGCAGGATCAGTAACAGATCAGGATTTTGGCTGTGTGAATGCTGTTAGTTTTCTTATCAAGATCACACTGTTTTCTTCTAAGCCCTGAACACCTGCACTGGCTGTCTTCTCACACTTTCCCTTTCTAAGAGGTGGCTCAGGTCTGGGCATGTGGGTCAGATGCAAGCTGAGGTGATGCAGCCAGCAGCTTCACGGCTGCAGCCTCCTGAGAAGCACCATCTTGCTGTTCCTCTCCAGCATTTTGTGAAACAAGCACATTTTGCTGCACCCACATTTTGACAAAGCTAGTCACAATGGCTTGACACTTTTAATTAAACTTTATGGAAATATCAGTAGTTAAGATTGATTTTCTGTCTTTTAACCACACTGTACTTCAGCAAAATGCTGAATCATGGATAAGAGAACATTCTCACCCATACAGAGGTATGGAAGCTGGGAAGCTGGAGAGGAATTAGGGGGCCATGTAGCGAATAGCTGAGAATTTTCTGCTGGATAAATTTCCAATGTTTTTTTTTTTCATTTTAATCTCCTGAAAACAAGCTCTCGATAGGGAAATTTAAGATTTGGAGAGAGCTGTTTGCTTTACACTGGTAAAATTGGCATGATTGTTGTGTCATGCCTATTTAGAGTAATCTTACCAGCTGTGTTCTCTGCCTACAGGACTTTACCAGAGGCTCACCGTGTGGCAACAAATCCTTCAGCTCTCCACTGTCTCGACCCTTCTCCTGCTTGCTTCTCTCTGGAATCTAGGCAAATGGGGTAAGACTGCCATAACCATCATTCTCTGTCTTGAAGTTTAATCAGCCCTATGCTCATCTCTTTCTGCAATGTCACCTTGAAGTATAGTTCAGTGGGCTGAGCTAGGATGCACCAGAATCAGGTTCAGTTTCCTACTCCGCCGCAGGCTCCCTGGATAGCGCTAAAGAAGTCACTCAGCCTAAAGATGTAAAATAGGGATGATAATAATAACTCCCTCCATTAGAGTTAAGGGTCTCAGGGTAAGTACTATAGAGACTATGAGCAGCCATGTATGACAGAGAATGGAGCATATCAATACCACAGACATATATCATCATCTGAAAGAGGAACAGATTCACAGAGAACCTGAAAAGATTCACAGAGAACCTGAAAACAGCATATACATGCTGTTGTCATTAAGGCTATCTTGAAGGCAAGTGAGGGGAAGTTAAAAATAAGATGTGCTCCTGAACCAGGGTCATTTTATGCCCTCTGCATATGAAATGGGTTGCAGAAGCTAAACCTGCAGCCACCAGAACTGATGCATGTTGCCCAGTATGACCAGAATAATCCTGGTCTGTGGTGTCAGAGTCAAGAAGGAAAGGTCAGATTCTGACCTGTGACACCTTTCTTATGTCAGTGGCAGGTTTGGGACAGTTCCTGTGGGAAAAAGTAAAATCTTGAAAGATCATCCTGATCACAAAACGTTTCTCTGGGGAAATATGCAGAGCAGAAGAATGGAAGTGAGGGAGAAACCTTCGGTGTTGAGGAGAGACACTCCTCTGCCATTGCAGCAGGCTGCACTAGTAGATGTTTTCTTTTTACATTGGTGAAGCAAATCTAGGGTAGAGATTAAATTAAAGCCCATCAAATAATGAGGCTTAACTGATTTCAACACAAAAATTAAGTTGCTAGTTCCCATGTCTCACAGGCATGGCGTATTATTTATTTCAGCCCAAGGTGGTAAACGGTGTTTACTTTGGGCACAAAAGAGTATAGGCTTTAAACTATCCGAAAATGGAGCAGACTTCCAGACTGTTCAAGAGTCTGCAAAAAGGTCATCATGAAATTATGAATTATAATGTTTTTATATTAAGGATAAATTTAGGACATAGGCTAAGCTTTATGGAAATGGTCAATTACAAAAGTGTCATGTTTGACTTCATAAAAGTATCAGAGTTTAATTGCAGTTGAATTAAGTCAATCATTTCTCTTAAATAGGCGTAGACTCTAATAGGAACCCATTCAAACTCTTTCTTTCCATATATATACATGGACATTCTCTGCTAATTTGTGTTAAATCTGATAATTGTCTGTATAACATTGTTTTCCTTTTCCATTTTGCCAACCACAGCCATTATTTGGCAAAAGTATTGACTTTGTTGAGTTACTGCACATAATGAACAACCAGTGTAAGAGCCAAAAGCCTTGAAAATATGTGCCCATCACTCTGTCCTTTGCTTGTACAGTACTCACACAGAGTTATTGTCATCCTTCCCCTTGTGTAGGATTTGGGAAAGCTACCCCAAAACTTTGTAAGAATGTACATGTTAAGTACAAAATCAAAACAAGAGCAGAAACTGGAACTGGAAAGCAGGAGAAAATCTGATTATAAACGTTTTGCCATTTCCATTTGTATTAT
Source organism: Chloroceryle amazona (assembly GCA_027560015.1). Taxonomy (NCBI): domain Eukaryota; kingdom Metazoa; phylum Chordata; class Aves; order Coraciiformes; family Cerylidae; genus Chloroceryle; species Chloroceryle amazona. The sequence goes on along the minus strand of JANHFX010010275.1, from coordinate 7,830 downwards.
GCTTTTGTGTCTGCACAGCCAATTTTTCAGCTGAATCCTGCACCTTTAATGTCAGTGGACTTTTATTAATAATGGAAGCGAGGTCAAGCACTTGCTGGAATTTTCTGACTTTTATGTATTGCTTTAAAATTCTTTATCTGCTCTGCTTCTCTATTTCCATAACATTTCTCTGTTGATCTGGTTATTTATGTTGACCCCAGTGATGTAGCATTCAGCTACCTCCAAAGTTTGCAGCTTGATCTCAGTAACGTCCTAAGCTAATGAAAATCTAGTTGTACAGGCAGGCTGCCAAGTAAGAGTAGTTTTGAAAACATGTAATAAGCTTTCTAGTTGGATACAAATGAACTCTAACAAGAGGAGAGAGCTCTCGGCAGGGAAAAATACCTGCATAGTATAGTACTAATAATTCCTTAGAGTGCCTGCTGGGTTGGTTTTGAATTTATTTCTTCTTGTCTGAGAGCTCCACCTAATGGGACTGAAGGGAAGATATCAACCTTACAGATTTCCCATTAAAATCCCTCTTTTTATTCTTATGCTGGTGTTTGTGTGTCTTCAGGAAGGAGGGTATGGGAAAAGGTGCATCCTTTTGATTTTTGGAATAAAGGACAGTTTGTGAAGAGGAATTAATGTATTTTATTTTATTAATGCAGCGTTTGAACATGCTGTGATTTTTATAAAGGCATATTTAATATAGATATGCTAAATGGCTCATCCTTTTTTTTCCCCACTCAATTTGTTTAGCTGCAAGATTTGTTATCTTGCAGAGACAGGGCTTCTTACCTGTGCATACTACTACTGCGTATCACTGCAGCACTTTTCATGGGTACAAAATACAGCTTGCAAGATCAGGGTCCAAGTCTGCAGAGAGAATAAATTAGACTGTAGGACTACTCTTATTCCCAGAAACTAAGGGGAGAATGGTATTATTACTGCTCTGAGGACATCAGTGACAAAGCATTCCCAAAGATGAAATTTCCACTGTCAGTATTGCCACCTGCAAATATTCAGAAATAATGAATGAGTGTCCCTTCCCCCACCAAGGTGATCTATAATCATAAAAATCACGAGCCTGCCTTTTATATTAAATTGATTCCAGATTTTTGTCTTTTATTTTTGCCAAAATAATGTTTTCAAGCTGTTCTCTGCAACAAGGAGGGGTAGAAGTTCCCCTTTTTTGCAGTGAAAGCTGAGATCCTCATAGTAACCGAGATCCTTTAGTCTCCAAGACCTCAGGAACGTGATGTAGAACACCATGAGACTTGCAACCTATAACAAACAGGACAATTGTGTGTAATATTTTTAATATCATACACATATTACTGATGATATATTATTTTTGCCTCAGCACAGAGAGTTCAATCCAATGGAAGGTGTGAGAGGACTAGCAAGAAAAGCGAAACAACACAAATCCTTGAAATCTCAGTGAGGATGCTGTTTGTTGGGGAATACATCCTTTCTGATACCTGGCAGACTAAGAACAATTCACTCTTCAAATTCTACCAGCCAAAAGAGGATACTGGGCTAGAAAGATGGCTGTGGGTGCTGGCAGATATCTAAGGAAATAGGGAAAAAATGCTCTCAGCAGGCAGGCACTTTCTCCTGGTGTAGAGAGTGAGCAGCTGAGTCAGATGCTCTGTGTTCAAGGTTGCAGTGAAAGGCTGGAGGTCAGGCAAAGGCAAATATATCTAGACACTTTTGTTTTAAATACCATGTAGGTATTCCAGGACTCGTATGGTAGTAGCATTATTGTACTGATATTGTTACAAATATTGTCTAAGAGCCCTGGTAAACAGCCTCAATTCAGCAAGAAAAGAAGCACTCCTGTAAAATCCCTCCATGGCTCTGTAGAAAAGCTGGGGAGGCCACACTGGGGAAAATTCCAACTTCCAAATGAAGTGCCTCAATTCTGAAGATGTATGAGAGGGAATGGACTGCAGAAAGTGGCAGGTTCACATACTGCCCTAAATAATACATCCTGCTGTCACTGCTGGGGTTAGAATACTGGTTGGGGGGGACCATTGGGGTGGTCCAGTAGGGTGTTTCTTACATCCCTGTTAAATCCTTGTACCCATGGATAATAAGTGAATAAATAAGGCTTTGATCTTTATCGGGTAGGAATCTTGGTGACTGATCCCACAAATACTGCTCATGTTTCAGGTTGGTTTATTCTATCGCTCAGGCATCTTGCAATTCAGCCCACAGACATTACTGAGTGAGAGTGATATATATCACAAACATAAATATAATTGTAAATTTAAATTATCTCTATTTTAAAAGTTTAAATAAGTAAACATTTTTGTATAAAGATAAACCTTTAATTCTATAACTTAAGTATGGCCATTGAATCTGAAAGGGACTGTTATTGTCCTAAGCAGACTGACAGTGTTTCCTGAGGAAACTGATGGTTAAATTGCAGAGCAATTACATAAAGTCTGTGCAACATCTCATGTTCCACTTATGGTATGTCCTTATTTGTGTAGTGGACACTTTAAGAGAGATGCTACAAATGCCAGTATTTCATTCAACAATATATATTAGATTAAATTAAACTGAAGTGTGGTATGGGAAATACAATGTTTTGAAAATAGAACTTTTAATGTATTAATTCAACTACAACGCATCTTGGACTGTAATATTCTCATATCTGGATTACTTTATTCCTTATATAAAGCACCAATGACAGGGCTTCACCTCATTAACTTTTAGGTGTCTGTAGTGTTATGACCATGTCTGAAGCACATCTGAACTCCCTTTGCAATTAATGGAGGGAAATGGACACTTTCTGGTGTACTATTCATTTCAGAGAGCAACTTTAGCATGAGATGAGTCACTTGGTAGAAGTATCTGTTTCAGTAAATGATAAATGGAGTCTAGACAGCTAGTGCAGATGTATATGTCCACCCTTGGTCTGATGAATTACACTCCTGATGCCCACAGCAGACTGCTCTATACATTTGGAAGAACAGCATGACCATTTCAGGTGGCTGTTTTCCAGTTGGGTATAATTGAGAAGCCAAGGGATAAAGCAGTCTCTGCTTGGGAGGGAAAAAGCCACAAGAAGTCTGGAGAGAAGGCATGGTGAGTAAAATCTGCTGAGATTTACTTCTCAGTTGTTTCCCTTCACAATCCCCTGAATTCTCCTGTCCAGTGGTAGGTTGTCCATGAGGGATCTCAAGGAGTTAGTCAATAGGACACCCTGGGAAATGGTCCTCAGGGACAAGGTAGCAGAACAGAGATGGAAGATCTTTCAGGACACTTTCCATAGAGTGCAAGAGCTCTCAATCCCAAGGTTTAAGAAATCAATCAAGGAAGGGAAGAGACCAGCATGACTGAGTCAAGACATGCTGGTCAAACAAAAAGGGAAGAAGGAGCTGCACAGGCAGTGGAAGAAGGGACAGGTATCTTGGGAAGAGTACAGAGATGCTGCCCAATAGTGTAGGGATTAGGTCAAGGTCAGGGCATGGTTGGAGCTGAACTTGGCAAGGGATGCAAAGAATAACAAGAAGGGCTTCTACAGGCATGTCAATGAGAAAAGAAAGGTTAAAGAAAACATACCCCCCCCCGAAGAGCAAGAATGACAAGCTATTAACAACAGCTGGGGAGAAAGGTGAAGTTCTCAACAACTTTTTTAACTAGGTCTTCACTGGCAACCTCTCTCCCCACACCTCCCAAGTTAAAAGACCACAAGGTGGGTATCAGGGAGACAAAGCCCCACTGTAAGAGAAGATCAGGTTTGTGACCTCCTGAGGAACCTGAACATACACAGGTCTATGGGACCTGACAAGATGTGTCCCAGAGTACTGAGAGAATTGGCTGATGTCATTGCCAAGTCACACCCCATTATATTCAAAAAGTCACGGCAGTCAGGTGAAGTCCCTGGTGACTGGAAGAAGGGACATGTTACAACCATTTTTAAAAAGGGTAGAAAGGAGGACCCTGGGAACTACCGACCTGTCAGCCTCACCTCTGTGCCAGGGAAGATCGTGGAGCAGATTCTTCTAGAAGGTCTGAGAAGGCACATGGAGGACAGGGAGGTGGTCAGAGACAGACAGCAGGGCTTCACTAATGGTAAGTCCTGCCTGACCAGCCTAGTGGCTTTCTAAGATGCAGTGACTACATCCATGGACAAGTGTAGTAGGGTGTCGAGGATCCATGTATTCAATCACCACATGAAATTTTCATTAATTGTCACGGCTTGTTTATTGTTTGTGTTCCATACCACTATTGTTCCTACAAAGCAAGCAAAGCAGCATTACTTACCCTAAGATACAGACCAGGCAGATGTATG
>JANHFX010010274.1:0-23484 GCA_027560015.1 Chloroceryle amazona | reverse complement strand
AAGTGGAGAGCTGTGGGTTGGTTGGCAGTAATAAGTGGAGAGCTGTTGGTTGGTTGGCAGTAATAAGTGGAGAGCTGTTGGTTGGTTGGCAGTAATAAGTGGAGAGCTGTGCTCTCCCACTGCCAGGCTGGGGCACGTGTGAGTCTCATACTCTATAATTCAAAAAAAAATAGTCTGTTGATAAAATGGAAGCTGCTTTATTTAGAACAAGAACAGCTACAAGTTCCTCAGGCAGTTGCCCAAAACATTCCCTGCGGTCCTATTGCCACCACGTCTGAGCACATCCCAATGTTATTAAGTCTTCACAGGCCCCCAGGGAAGCAGGGACTGCTGTTAAAAGACACTCTGCTCCACACACTTCCCCCGGGGCTTCCTTTTGTACTTAATACAGAGCTCAGCTAAGGCTAACGAGGCTCCCAGAGTGCAACAGAATCACTGCCTAGAGTAAGGCTGAGGAGTTAGACAGAGATTAAGCAGTGAAGTCCAAACCTTTCAAAACTAACTAAATCAGCTAAAGAAAGAGAGTCCTGCTCAGTACTTCCTCTGCAGCAGCCCTAAGCCTTGGCCTTTGAGACTCCTCAATTATGTCTCCAGCTATGCACAGATCTGCCCCCACCTCAGTAGTTGGATGCCCTTCTCATGTCCAGGTGCTCCCAAAGAGCCAAATGCAAGCCTTTCTCCTGCTGCAGAGAATTGCCCCTGCCAGGGCAGGCACTGGGGTACCCACTGCAGCTGCCCCAGAGAGGAGGGCTCCCTACAGGGTGCAGGAGCAGACACTGTTGCTACAACTTTGTGGTGGCAGCACTTCAACCACAGCATCTGCTCAGAAGAGACTTTAACATTTTATATTAGAGCACATCATCAAATCCATGGGTCCTTGTGCCAGAGAACACCCCTCCTGAGGCAGATGAGAAAGAAGACAAAGATACAGTCAGGAGTTAATGAAAGGATGCTACAGCACAGGTCAGTCTTGTGGGCTGGAGTTAAAAGATAAATGTTGTCTCACATTTTAATCTAATAGATTTCTCTTTTTGAACACCTTTGAGATGTTTAAAAATGATACTGCAGAAGTCAGGCTTCACTCAGAAAGGTACCTTGCATAATGTGTGGCACAAGCAAACCCTAAGTAGTTACATGCCAGGCAAGAAACCTCGTGCTTGTGACTTGCCCTGGGAGGCTGAGTATGAAGTTGAACAGCAGGCTGTGACTTTTCCCCCTGGTTCTGAAGAGGCTCTATGTTCCAAACCAAGTCTCATGAAAACCACCGTCCCTTGGCTCCTGGTGTGCAGCAGCTCATTTTGGTGCCCACAGAAGCTGCACTCCAAACCTAAACACTCTCTCTCCAGGCGTGTCCACCCCCTGGACTATATCTCATCGAGAGATGCAATGACACTACCATTGTACATTGTGATGTAGGGCTGTAAATACGAGCTGGACACATACATGCAAACACAATTAGCTTCTAAGAATTGATAAGCTTTTAACAATCCCACAGATATTTCTATTGTCCGTAACTGGAGGGCTAGAGGAGTTTAGTCATGAGTGAGAAGGCAACACATCTGCACACCCTGAGGGACAGGAAAAATGTGCTCTCAGGATTCCTGCCAGTGTCAATGGGAACAAAAAGTTAACATTTTCCTATCACTGCTGAGGGTCAGCCCATTTGATCTACGAGACAAACACAGAGAAGAGGGAGTAACCACAAACACTCCACCAGAGCAGAGCAAACCATCTGGGTTTACCTGCTGGGTTTCTGCAGGCTCCCCTCTGCTACAGGTTCCCCCGCTCACTGCAGTAACTGCCATATCAGGCTTGCTGCAAGGAGAAGCATCATCCCCCGTTTTCACCTAGTCTTCCTCAGATTAACAGCTGAGCCCCAGCCTTCCCACAGCAGCAGGTACAGAGGCACTTACCATCCAATGTGTTTGACAAAACAGATGAGGCTGCCACCACCGCCGCGCTCCCAGCGCCAGTCCCTCACACTGGTTACAAGCCCATTTGCCATCATTAGTTACAGCAGCAGACTGCTGAGGCTTAAGACTGCATTCAAGAGAGCTATTTTGCTGGTGCAGGAGCCTGTTAGCAAAACCTTCCTTCCCATTTCCCAGGCATTGCACACACAGGGCTTCTCCCACAGCACCCAGCAGCGTATCCACTTTACCTGTGTGCCTGTGGAAAGCCATGATTAGCAGCCCCAAGTCACCAGCAGCCCCTTAGGTAAAAGAGGTCACAGTCTCTTGGCGGATCAGGAGCTGCCCCGTTTGATAACATACATTTAAACGGAGGCTATTAATACAGACAGGACTCCTAGCAGATGTCCACTCCCCTCCCCAGAGATCACAACCTTAATCCCCCTTGAAAATTCTTACCATTTTAGGTGATCCAAGGGAGAAGAATAGGATCCAGAGACCTCTAGGTCTCTGTAGGCAACATGTAAATACCTGCCCAGCTACTCAGCACCCAAATTAGTCCCAAAGGCAGAGTGTGCCTCAGGAACTTGACCCCATGCTAGTACTATCTGGCCTTGGCTTTGAGCTAGATTGTGTCTCATAACAGTCCTGAGCTAAATTACAGACCCAACGTTAATTTTGTGCTGATGTTGCTGAAGGGAAGAGGTGCATCACAGCCCCATAGGGGCTGAAGGGACTGCGGTCCCAGGAATGGGCAAGGGGTTGTTCCCTGGATGTAAGGTCAAGAAAGGCCAGGGGTTGTACCCCTGAGGAGCCAGTGGACAGCCCACAGAAGCAATGGAAGGTACTTTCATGGGGGAGGTTAGACTTGCCTTCAACATGAGAGTCATGCTGACAGTTCACTGACAGTAAAGCTACTGTACCTGGTCCTTGCCCAGCTTTTACCCTGAAGAGGCTGAAGTCATTAACTGTTCAAAATGAGCAATCCTCTGAAAAGCAGCACTTAGAAAGCCAGGTTTCATGATTACAGGGCTTATGTAGCATCTAACAGTGTGGCCAGGCTCATTCTCCATCATGTGGCTTATAGAGGGCACTGGCTCTCTACTCGGGCATCCACAAAGCATCCTGGAAGAGCTCCATGGCCCCATGGCTCCAACCAACCTATTTCCACTCAAGTCACGATGGGGAGCAGAAGGCCCTCTCCATGCGGATGCACAGGCTGCGGCAGCTCCACGCCCCGCGCTTGTTCCATGTTATGCAATTGGCGGTGACGTGCGCTCAGGGACGGGGGCCAGGGACGCCCAGCTGCTAATCCCGCCTCAACACTGGCCGTGGGAAAGTCAGTTAACCTCCCTGACAGCCATTGGGAAGAGCCAATGTTTATCATTCCTTCCACCAAGCCCATCACAGTGGTGTCTGGCCTCCAAACAGCAATCAGCATCTTCAGCCTGAGTGGCCCTGCTACAGCCAAGAACTAGGAACGTCTCCATTTCTCTCTTAAGGTCCCAAGAGCTCCTCAACCACACACACAGCACCCAGACCCAGGCACAGTGACACCCTGGGCCTTCTCATCTTGGGGTCCCAAGGTAGCACATACCCAAGGTCAGCATCTCACCAGCATCCTGACATCCCCAAGTTTCCAACGTGGCCTGGAAAAGGCCACCCACGACAGCATGCCATCTCAAAAGAGCACAGCGTGGATCCACTTGCATAGCAGATTGAGGTTGGGAAACATGCTAAAATACTAGCACACTGAAATACTTTGGCTAGGAAAAACCCAACATCACTCTGCCCCAGCTCGTCTATAAACTCGAGCAAATTGTTTGCATAATTCAGATGGTAACAGGAACCCTAACAACTGCTATTTCCCTGCGCTAATCTTACTGTGTACAGTGTAATATTTTCAGACGAGTTCATTTTTGGCAATGCACGTAGAGTTTGCACCATTAACCATTCTCATTCCTTTCTACTTCCCTACACAAAGCCTTGGCACCTTCCCACGCCACGGTCATTTCCTACTTCCCCCAGAACACCCTCGTATTTCAGTTATGAATGGCAGCCTTTGCTCCCCGTCCTAGAAGGCAGAATAGCGCTGCTGCACAATGTCAGCAGCTGCCACGTCCCGCTCCAGAGGCAGCTGCAATTCAGCAGTGGTTTGACAGCATTGCAGAGGCACGTGGACAGCAGGGATGGACACCTGGCCATCAAAACATCTCACATGCACAAACACATGTGTGCTTGCAGGAGGAATGGGTTGGAGGAGGTGGCAGGGAGAAAGTTTGTCCAAACAACAGGAGGAAGACCCAGACCTGCTGATGATGCCCACGAAGCTTCACCATGAAGCTCCCCAGAGCAGCATTTCATGGCACAGCTCACTCTGCAAAGCCTCTAGTGATCCCCTAGAACATTCTGTAATAAAAAGGCCATTTTGTTTGAATTTCTGGCCTCCTGTGTCAGTGCAGCAGGGATGGGTTGAGGAACAACCCTTGCTGCTCTTGGTTTCTTGCCTGGTTTTAGCCATATTACCTTGAAACAATTCCCACCTCCTCCCCAAGTCTCTCTTCATCTTCACAAGCCCAGGTGATTAAACACACCGTTGTTGCAAGGTATAGCACGAGCACCAAGGAGGGACACTGTAGCCCTGTGAAACATGGCAGGGGGCAGAAACCTTCAGGAAAGAGAGGGTGCCAGCCCTGTGCCAGCTCAGGCCCTTCTCTGCGAGCCACGTACCATGTGCCTGCAGGTCCCAGAGGAAAGAATGCTACAAATGAGTCAGTGAGAACACAGCAGAGCACACAGTCTTGGGGGTTCATGTTTTTAACATTAAACCTGTCCTTTAAGGGTTCCAGAACTCCAGGGGACTGACTGGTCTGAACACACTCACCCCACCACACAGGTCTGATAGCAAAGTGGCATGGCTGGGGCATAGTGTCATCCACTCAGATAGACAAATGATTCACATTGTGGTTTCCAGAGTATTTTCTTGCCCCAACAAACCTGCCAGAAAAGGTCTGGGCATCTCAGGTTGCTCACACATCCTACTGTCACTCAGCAGGCAGAACGTCCTAAATAGAGCCAGTATAACCAAGGCATTGATGAACTATTAGTCACCATCATCAAAGAAAGCATCAGGCAGCAGGGGGGGAGCACCTGTCCATCTCTTAGGGTAACCCTGTACCTTCTGCCTGCATACATACGGCTGAGCAATGCACAGCAAACCCCACGAAGAGCACAGTAGCTCCACACTCTCACTCCAGCTGCTGCTGTGATAGCACAGGACCTGCACGGTCCCACCAGCCCACCTTCCCATGGGGGCTAGCATGGCACGTCCTGGTTTTCTCCAGCTCACCATTGCACGCACACAGTTCTTTCTCCACAAGCAGATTCGGGTGTTTTTTTTATTTATTTTAAATCTATCTTGGATTGCATGCAATGTGTGCTCTCCCACAGCAGAGAGCACTCCTTCTGCCCAGGATATAATAGACCCCTGTTATGCTTCCCTTGGCTCTTCTGAAGGCAGAAACTAACCAAAATCATATTTTAAAAACGTCTTTTTTTTTTTTAATATATAGAGTTTTCAAGAAGCCAACCAATAAAGGAGTCAGACTTAAGAGAGGACACAAATGCAACGCCCTCCAAGAACAATCCCCCCTTTGCACTTGTTGCTGCTCAGTCAGCAGAACAGAGGAGACAGCAGCCCCACCACCACAGAAACACCAGGCAGGTTTGGGATCCAGCACCAACACGTGGGGCCGATCCGGCTCTCCCAGCACTCAGAATCCCATGTGCTGCCTGCTCCCAGCACTGGCTCTACACTAGTGAAAGGCACTGCAGAGCTGTTTGCAGACCATCCGGAGAGGGCTGCCAGGGGATGGCCCCTGCTCCCCCCCAGCCACAGACCCTGCGTGCCACCCGTGATCACCCCCAAACCCAAAGGGGGAGTTTCCACCTAGTTCAAGCAGTTCAAAACCAGACAGTTTATCTTTGAAGTATCATGAAAATGCTTGAGGAGACTCAAGCCTGGCTCAGTTCCCCTGTTCTGCATATGAGGATGTGCCTCTGCACCCCTAGAGCATCCTACAGACAGACACTCACGTGAACACAAGGCAGAGACATCCGAGTTCACTCATTATCTACTCCCATCCAGAGCAAAATCAGCAAGGACATCACCACAGTGACAGAGGGGTGAACACAGCAGCCATGGGGCAAGCCCTGTGCCCTCAGGAAACCAGCTCAGAGGGGACAGGTGGAGAAGGAAATGGGCAGCACATGGCAAAGGCCGCACATGGCAAAGGCCGCACATGGCAAAGGCCGCACAGGGTGTGCCCCTTTCATCCACACTGAACACCAGCCCACAGCTGGGTCCGACCTGCGTGCTGAGCCTTTTGGTGCCGAGGGGAGCTTTTAGGATCAGCTGTGGAGGTACAGATAGAGGAACCAGGAATAGATTTATAAGGAAGCAGACGCAGTCTGGGTAACCCTTCATGAATTCAGATATGGTGCAAGTAGAAACAGAAAGAGAAAAGAAGGCAAGATAAGAGAGAGGAAAAAATAAAGATGAGGATACAGTAGCAGACAGGAAAGAATGGTCAAGAGATAATGGAGCTGGAAACAAAGTCATCTGAAAAATAGCAAAACTAGGAAGAGAGATAAACTGGGTTTTTCCCATCTGCCTCCATTCACAGGCTGGACTGTTTCCAGGACTATTCCCATGGCAGTTCCAAATTTACTTCCCTGCTGCCATCTGCTCTGCATCTCCCCTCCACACGCACTCCCGACTGGCACTTCTTCCTGTCACCTGTTGCCAACATGGCAGACCCCTGGCTGCTGCTGAAAGCCAAGTGACACCAAGGCCTGGGGGGAGTGTCTGAACATAAATCAAGAGCTGCTTTGTAGACCCAAAGTTTTGTTCAGTTCCTGTCCCCAACCCCTGGCTACATCAGGGTTGGAGAGCAGAAGCCACAGTGCAGTGGGGCTCAGGCACCACACAGACCCGTGGAAGCAACCCAGGACATACAGATGCAGGCTCTGGGGAGGACTGAAATGAGAAGAGGCTGCAGCAGCATTGGGGCAGCACAGGGCTGGCTTTGGATCAACAGAACAAGAACATCCATTTCCTTCACTCCCTGCTTCCTCTTCCCTGGAGCTCTTTGCTCTATTATTTGCTCTTCTCTGAGAAGATGCCAAGACTGTATCTTCCAGCAGCAAGGATGCTGAGTGCCTGCTCTCTAACTGTAAATGTCCTTACAGTTACATTCCGACCTTAAGTACAAGCTCAAAAAGTCCCCAAAGACTGATGATTTCTTTTGAAAATCTCTTAGATACATGTATTAGTCTTAAACACACTGGGTTAAACCTGGGCCATGGTTCTCTTTCCAGCTGTCTCCCCATGTCCTTCTGCCTCAACTCACTCTCCAGAGGGGAGCTGTGAGGGTGCAGACAGCAGGCTGCGAGGCTGTTGCATGAACCACAAGGTGAAGACAACAGGTCTGAATGTGCCTGGGCATCAGCCAGCCCTAAGGGAACACAAAGACTTCCTTTGCTTCTCCTGGAGAAAGATCCACATGTACTGCCAAGGCTGGTCTGACTCAGATGCCTTGTAAGAGCATCAAGCCCATAACTGGACTAGAAAGCCTCAAACACAGAACCCACCTCTTCCTTCCCAGCAGCCTTACAGCTGCATCACACACAGACCCACACAGCAGTGCCCAGTTTGAGCAAAGCAGTCTCAATGCACTCCAAAGTGAAGTCCCTCCCAGAGGTCATCTGCCCTGAGAGGAGCAGACATCACCTGGTTCTTGCAAGTTGACCACAAAGGCAGCCAAGGGTGCAGGAATAAGATGCATTGTTGGCCAGGGAAGATGAAATGAGCCACAGGCTTGGCAAAAGCAGCTTGTGTGTTCAGTTACACAGGAGCAGTGGGAAAAGTCTCCAGTTTAGCATCTTGGGGCCCCAGCAGTGCCACACTTTCACCCACACCGGCCAGGCCCTGGCATTCAAAGTTCCCATGAGGAGCTCTGGAGTTTCTGCTCACTGCAGTGCCCAGAGCTTTGGCTGCATCCACGCAGTGCTGTGCCCTCAGTGGTGCCAGGGGTGTGATGTTCTCAGTTACCAACAGCACTTCCACCAGCGCTTGGTCCTTGGAGGAGCTCCCTGGGGGCAAGCAAGCTGCTCAGTTATTCCCCAAGTTATTACTCAAAAGCTCCATGCTTAGGATAGCAGAGGTCCTCAGGGCAATCTTGGCCAAGTGCAGGGGTCTGTCTTTATGTTTAGATGCAGTCACACGGAGAAGGAATGACCAGTGGAGTTATACATGAGGCAAAGGTTTGCAGTCACAGCTTTCCCCCCATGGCTTAGCCCTGGCTTCAAAGCTGAGAAAAGTAACTTAAGTCCCTGTCAAATAAATACCACACTGATCCCAGACAGGCAGCATGGCAGCGTTTTCCAGGAAAGATGAGGTCTGATGAATGCTCAACAGCAGTATAATCCTGCCATACCCACACAATAAATGCTCATGTCGGGGCTTCACCAAGCTGTTAGTGAGACATCACTGAAAAAATATTTCACATCCTCCATTACACTCTCTGCATTCCTAATTGCTTTCAATTACTTCTCATAGGCAGAGCAGCTGGCTGAGCGATGCTTTCACCCAGTGAAGTTAAACAGCTCACCAGGGAGAGAACAGAAGGAAGTTCAACTATTAGTTTGCATCACTGCTCGAAAGCTGGGTCATTCACCTTCCCTGGAAATCTACCCACTACAAGTCAGAAATTAGCAGCTATAACACACATGCTCTCCAGCATCCCCCACATGGGTTTCCAGTAGCCCTGCCATCCTCCTGCATTTATTCAGAAGGACCTGGCAGCCAGAAAGACTTGCAAGGTGGGTGCTGCAGCTAAGCCCAAGCTCTTCCTCCAAAGACTGGAAACAATTTTGGTGTAATGTTTTCTAGCAAAACATCATGTTCCTGGGAAGCTGCTGGTTCTGCAGACCTCCTTCCTCTGCCCCCACAGTACAAGCCAAGTCAAAACCCCACATAAGCTGTGCTCTACAAGACCAAGGAACCTTGGTGTTTCCCTTTAAAGAGCTTTATTTTCAGGAGAAGAGAAGAAAGGGCTGTTTGTGGATGGACTGTGATTCTGGCAAAACATCCTCCAGAAATACAGCACCAAAGAGACACTGAGGATAGAAAACTTCAGCTCTGGTGATCAGAGAAGGGTAAAGCAAAAGCTTCTCAGAAAAGGACTGGGCAGAATCACGCTGCCTGGCTAAGGGTGAAGACAGGCCACCACTTCAATGAGAAGGACATGCCCTTCCAAACATCGGCATGCTGATTAGGAAAACTCCCTGGCATCCAGCACACCATCAAAGCACTGCCTCAACTTGGCACCATCCAGCACACCATCAAAGCACTGCCTCAACTTGGCACCATTCAGCACACCATCAAAGCACTGCCTCAACTTGGCACAGGTCCCAGGGCCATGCCCTGAGCACTAATTTAGAGCTGGCAGGAACCAGCCCTGGTGTATGGGTTTAGCAGGACAACCTGCCCATTACCCTGGGCACAGGACAGTAGCCTTAAGCAAGATTAGCATTTGACCATTGACACCCTCAGTTGTTAGTGCTCATGGCCGAAAGGACCAAATTGCCCTTGTTATGTGGCCGTTTTAAAAATAATCTTTTCCAAAGCCCCACAGCGCATAATCCTCTGCCTGTCTCAGCTCCAAGAGCCGAAGGAGATCAGCTTGCAGGGCTGATGGGTATTTTTGGGCACTCTGACTAATTGTCAGGACATATGCTGGGCATTCTTTACAAGGAAAAACAAAGCTGCAAAGTCCTCTCCAGTGAGGTTTATGGGGTTGGATTAGTCACTAAAGTTATTCTGAGAAACCTCTGCTTTGGGAGGGCTTGATACAACTTCCAACTTCAGATAAGTGTGTTTTAAAATGAAAGAAGAGGTTAAATTCCTCACACCCTGACACAGCAAAGGCTCAGCCAGGCTGGGCCGTGGTGCACCAACATCAACAGGGACAGGAGAAGTGAAAACTCTTCACCTTGGAGTGACTTCAAATACACAACTGCATTTTGGCACCACATCACTTGGACATTCACTGGCCATGCCAGGAAACGTGCTCCAGAACAGTCTGGAGACCTGCTCCAGGACAAGCCAAGGAGAAGACACGCACTGGAGGGGTCAAGGACACCCACAGACACCCACCCACTTATAAGATAGAGCTGTGGTGCAGCCTTTAACTTTCCCTTTTGCCCAGTTAGGTTGTGGCCACAGTAGACTTCAGCCACCATTCGTGTTAAGATTTTGCAAACCAGCCCATTTTGCCTCTCATTAAAGCTGCTCATTTAATGACCACGTGTCACGCTGGTCAGACAGGATCTTTGACCCTTTCCTTTTGCAGGGAAATTGGAGACTAGGAGACCACTTGCACTGATCATACTGAACTTGACTTGGCTGCTCTTTCCCAAGCTGACCTCCAAGACACTAAGGACTTGGGCAAAACCAGAGGATCAATCACACTCCTAGAAGAGCCTTGAGCTCTGATAAAGGAGTATTTTGCCAGCTGTGTCCCTCTTCCTCCCTCCACACCTAGGAGCAAGGGACTCCCAGCTCAGCAATTCTAGAGCCTCAGTGCACTGCAGCCAAACGTGAAGTTCTCCTTGCAGGCCATCTGCCCTGGGAGAAGCAGAGGTCAGAAAAAAGATAATTTCTTTTAAAAGGAACCTGATTTGTTTGTTTGTTTTCATTGTAGTTCCCTGATGCTTCTCCTCCCAAGGGCATCTTTCACCTTTCTGAGCACCTCAGGTGTGCTCCACTCATCCACCTCAGTTTCTCTACACTTAAGACAGCAAATGAATAACCTGTGTGCAACACCTCCACAACATCCTGGGACACACAAGCCCAGGACAGCCCACATTTCCCCACCACCATGCAGGGCCTGGGTATGGTCTGCCTTTCAGCACAGAAGCCATTTTGATGCTTTAAGCCCCACCTGATATCTCACCCTGTGCTTTCTGCTGGCCCACACACTTGTGTTTTCCCCCTTCTCTTGTGTATATCAAACGTTCATTCAACAGAAACACTGCACCAAAAGCACACACATCTCAGGGTGACGAGAGCTCTCTGAAGTCTCCACCAGTGCTTTCTGCATATTTTTCCCCCCAAGCTGCACAGTGATTTCCACTGAGGATAAGTGTTGTCAATTCAATTTCTAATAACGGCATTAAAATGTATGAGCCAATTTCTCTGGAGTAAGGGATAATATTTTTCAAAGTGCCTGTGTGATACAGGAATGTAAATCTCATTTTTCATAAAGCGATAAGGATCCCGGGTCTCCCTGGAAATCATGTCAGATCAGAGCTGGGCAAGGACTACACTGAAAACCATTCTCCATGGGGGCGGCTTGAAAATGTTGATTCGCATTTTATAAATAAATAAAATGAAAAGGAATAAATATATTTAAATCTTTCATTAGAGTTAAGGTTCGGTGTCAGCCAAAACCAGAGAGACCCAGCCCAGAACAGCTCTCAGCCCGCAGGCAGGAGCCCAGCTCTGGTTTGTGACATCCCAGCTGAGCGTCCTCACCTGCAGGATGGAGGCTGTTTTGGAGCTGGGGAGGACAGAAGAATTTTTCACCCCACAACACTCTCCCACTCTAGTTTTTGAGTAACCCAGAAAAATTTCAGTTGCTTTTATGTCTTTGGAAATACTAAGATCAGTAGACTAACACTTTGCAAGAGGCAGCTCAGCCCAGAGCAGTATGGAGGGGCAAGGTTATTTAAGCAGATAAATGTAATTTGCCTTCCATTTGCTGAAAGAGCAAATACCTTCATCCCCCACCCCCACGGGGACGGGCCAGGGTGCTCAGAGGCAAGAGAAAGTCCCCTCTCCTTTCCCGTGCTCCCACCAAGGGTGTCGGAGCAGCACTGCACGTTACAGCAGTTCTATCAGTGCTCACTCAGAACAACGGGCAAAGCCTAGGGACTGTTCCATTTATTAAACACCCGCCTTGGAATAAGAAAAATAAGATACTTAGAAGAGTGCTTGATTTTAAACACAGAAATAAACCAAGTGGAGTTGGTACAACCACTTATGTGTTTGATTAAGTCATCCACTGCTCTGTGGCTGGATCCAGGCCCAAAAAAATGATTTTGTTTTCTTTTCAAGTAGTGGTGAGACAATAAATTCATGCAAAATGGGTAGCAGTCTGCAAAGAGAAACAGCCCTTCTCAATACAATTGCTGTTAGCTGTCAAACTACTGCTCAGATCAAACTAGTAAGGGGTCTGCTCCATGGGACAAAAAAGCGGCTCTAATTGCACACAAGTGCCAGAGAAAGCTGTCAAAAAGTTGAAGCAGATGTGAAACAGTGGCTCACTTTCTTTTAAAACCAGCTTGTGCAGCTGTGTTGCATGAGAGCCCACAAGCCCCCGTGTCCCGCTGGGAATGCTGTGGGACAATGGGGAAAGGGTGAGGCTTCCAAGTCGTCAAGGTCTTTTCCTGCTATAGCAAGGACTCCACTGTCCCTTCAACAGTTACACATCTTGAGCCAAATTCTGTTCACAGCTGTGTTAGAGCAAGCCCAGTAGGAAGCTGAGCCTGCTTTACGCCAGCGTTGAGCGAGGTTAGACTTGGTCCTGGCCAAGTCCAGGATCTGCAAAGTACAGCAGTGGTTTTTTAGTTGCCCAGAGACAGACGAAAAGCAAACATGCCTTGGTACCAAGTAGGTGAAACACTGGGGTGGGGACGTGGGGAAGAGAGACACTGCAAGCCTGCAGGGATGCCTGTTCCACTGCCAAACACTAACACCCACTGCTCAGCCCCATAGTAAAGAGGTGGCACAAAGGAATATCCAACCCCTCCTGCCAACAGCTCCTGCTCACAGCAGCCACGCTGTGCTGAGCCACCAACAAGCCACCGAAAGCAAAAGATCACATGCCATAGAGGAGTTCATTAGCTGCCTGCCAGCTCAGCTATGGGCAGTCGGGGGGACATGGTGGAAGGAGCAGCACGACACAGAGGATTCAGACTCATGATGGCCCAGGCACATCACCAAGAGCACTACCAACACTCTGGCAGCTACACAGGGCAGATGGCTGCAGGGGAACTCATGCCTCTTTCACCCAAACCTTACTTAGTTGCAACTCCTCACATTAAAACTGCCCTTTTTTCAAAAGCTGACCTACTCCAAGTATTCGAGTTTCATGAAGCACTTCTCTAGGGCTGATAGCTGAATGTACTGCTGGCCAGAGCTGCCCATGATGATGACGAACTTGGTCATGTTACCAAAGCATTTCCTGCACGGCTCCAGCAAGGAGCTGGAAGAAATCCATCCACGGGCCTGAAAGGGACTCACAAGAACACAGAGATAAATCACTCCATGCTTTAAAAAATATAATAAACCACTTCCAAAATACAAAAATACCCCTACTGAAACCAATGTCCTGTTTATAGATGCAACCTTCATCCCTCTCTCCAGACAGCCATGATGTTAATCCAAGAAAAGGTTGTGGGTTTGCACATTGTGAGTATGTTCATGGATTCTATCAGGGGCTCAGATTTTGTCTGCATTTGTGCTGTTGACAATTGTTACCTGTTTTCAGTCACCAGTAACTGTGTCTTAAAAGATTTGGTGAAATCCATCAGTGGGCCTCTGGGAAGTGGCTTATGCATTGCTTCATCAAGACAGCTGATGTATTTCTACATCATTTCATGTATTTGATAACTTGGTAATGGGAGTTAAAAACCAAGAGAAGGGAGCAGAGACCACTGCCACACCTTCATCAGCCTCTGCCCTGCAGCATCCTAGTGCAAAGGGACAGGCAGTACTTCATCCTACAGAGAGGCTTTTTTTGAGGTAAAAAAAAAAAATATTTCTTCAGAAAATACGTATTCATTGAACACAAGTACATCAGGAAACATCTCTGCCTTAGCAAGAAAGGTGTAGGATGCTATTGGAGCCCTGCCTGGACCCATCCTGGCTGGGCTGCCAGAGAGACCAAGTGCAGCACAACCTCCTTGTCCTGCATTTCCAGCCAGCAGCCCTGCAACAGCCCCTCCAGCCTCCATCACCCAGGTCTCTGCTCTGCAGCAGAAGCCAAGAAAGTCATCTCTTTGCTTGCAATGGCTCCTCCCACATTGCCCCGGCAGGAGCTGAGCCCAACGTCCGTCCAAACAAAGGTCTTCCTGACACCTACTGTCACCTGTGGATGTATCCCTGGGAGCAACTGCAGGGACAAGAAGACACAGAAAGCTGCCAAATCCTGCCACTAGCATCAGCTCTTCAAAAGTCAGTTCCTGATCTACTTAAAATGGGCAAAACTTCAGGGTAAAATAAAAGCAGAGCCCAAATTTTCAAGCACCTGTCCTAGGTATATTGCAGAAGAGGGTGAAGTTTTTCCAAGTCCTTGCTCCAGCCCCTGGAGCAGCAGCAGGGGAGAGGCTCTGACCTATCTAACTAGCTGCTTAAAACCAGCCCTTGTTTACAAGTCAAGCATCTCAGCTTTCCCCACAATCCTTGCACAGGGAGAGGTTTCCAAGATAGGGGAGATGGCAGAGGAGGACACCTCTGCAGCACTTTAACCCACACCCAGGGCTCTCCAGCCCATGGTCCCACCAGGAATATCATCTCCACACTTCCAGAAACTGTAAAAACCAGCCTCACGGACGATCTCATTTACAAGGAAAAAGCTCTCTGGCAAAACAGCTCACACAGCGTCCCAAGGTCGGTGGAGCAGACAACATTACTGGTGCTGGCTGCCTTTCCATCCGGCTGCTCCAGCTCAGGCACCCACGTTGCTCAGAGCATGAGCTCATCGCTATTTCAGGTTGAATTTGCACTTGGCAATCTCCTCGGTAACCAAAACAAATTTCTCATTGGTTTATAACAGATTTATCGGTTGTTTGGTTCAGTGTCTAGTGAAATACCCTGAGGGCTTCACCACATATCCCCGGATTCAGTAAAGAGGGTTCTTAGGGGTATATGAGCTCAGAAGATGTACTGACACAGCCACTGCTGCAGACAGAGGCTGCATTAGCACCAGAGATCAGAAGGGAAAGGTGGCCAGCAACGAGAAACTGAGAAAAGGAGATATTAGTCATGGCCTTGGCTCTCACATGATGCAGGTGACCCTGCACAGCAGCCTCCTGCCATCCCAGACACCACACAGGTGTTACAGCCTCCTCCAGCACGTCAGAGTAACCAGAGAGATGCTCTTTGCAATCCCCTCCACCCAGAAATCAAAAAAAAGCTTTCCTTGAAACAGGTATCAGGAGGATCTGACAGTAGCGTATCCACTAACACCAGCCACCACCAGCTTCATTTCGCATGTCAGGGCTATGAGGACACAGGACAGTTATAGGACTTGCTGCCTGTTTGTGCTCTTGGGCAGGAATTTCCTCCTGTTCATCACATGCATCAGCACAAAGGGCACTGGAAGCCAAGGAAGCAGGACTAACCCCAGGGTATTTGCCTGCTCCAATCTGCAATGTGTAGAGTGTTTGCAAGGGATCAGCGCTATCCATTTTTTCTGTCACACCCAGACTTGAGTCAAGATACAGCTCAGTAGTTGCCCAGATTTCCTCTTACATTTACCAAATGATTTGGGTTTTGATTTTTGTTTTGTTGGGTTGTGTTTGGTTTTATTTTTTTACTTTATATCTTTTTGCAAGAAAGAAAATCTCTACCCTGACCAGCTCAATCCAGCAAACTGAAATGTTGGGCACGATACACAGTCTGTGGCTAAGCTCCCAGTCCAGCTTTCTGAAATGAAAACAGGCAAGTTGTGTCCTCTACCTACTGCAAGAAACCCATCCCACCACCACAGAGATGGGTCCAGAGTCAGAGTTTCCACCTTCAGATAAAAATTGTTAAGGTGATAACAGTGTAAGACAGAAGGTAAGTTTATGGCAAGAGCTGGATGACAGACATGCTTATGCATCCAAAGGAAATCCAGACAGAACTAAACAGATTTGCATCCTCACTGAGTGTCTTCGTGCTGCTGATGCAGGGTGAACAGGGGCTGCTCTCCCACCCTGCTCTGACGCTGCCACCAGGGCCATTTCCAGAGGCAGCTCTGACATACGTTATACACCAAGTGCCATTTACCTGTCAGGCCATCCCAGAGGGGGAGCGTGACTGGCCTTCAATGGGCAGAGTGACTGGCCTTCAATGGGCAGAGTAAGGATAGACAGCAAACAGTATTTGCATGTGTTGAGTGAAATATATAGCTCCATGTATTTTTAAAGTGAGAGAGACCAGAGAGAGATTCTTGCACCCTGAACTGCTCACTACTGCCTCTCCCATGCTCTTCTCAGAAGCAAGACCACGTCAAGACAACACTGAGAGATCACCAGGGAATTTTTAAGTGGAAGAAAATCAGCAGGAATTACTCAGCCCTGTGAAGGAGAACCACACGGCCCTGTGCTTCTGGAGGTGCTGTCAGTGTTTGCATTTCCTCCAACCACCAACTGCCCTGTGGTTAATGCTGTACTAAAGAGCAGGACACGGTGCCAGGTCCCCAAGATGCTTTCAGGATCCTGACACTGCCTCCATGGGCTGTTCATCTGAGCAGACATCAGCCAGAACAACTCAGCCAGCCCATGCACTGAATTAGGTAAGTCATGCTAGAAAAACCTCTGTAGTACCCCCCAGCAGCAGGAGTGCACACAGCTGTCCCACGGTGGCATGTCTTCTGGGACACAGACAGTCCTGGGGATGACGGGGTATTCTAAAGAGCTCTCTGCTTTGTCAGTTAAATGAGAAGAAGGGCAAAGCAAGAGGCACAGAACAATGTGGAAAAGCCTCAAGAGTCCAAAAGTGAGACGATAAGACAGAAGCTGGAAAGGCAGGCAGGCAGTGCCTCAGAAGTGACTAATTCCAAATGTTTGCTCCAATGTTTATTATAGAAAAGAGCAGATAAGAAAGGCGGCTGATGGTAACAACTGCCAGGGGCAGCCAGACCCAAGTTAAACAAATAGCAAATGCCTTGCTAGTAGACTGCCAAGTCAGAATGGTTCCCACAATTTGGGGCATTTATCTTTTAAAGAAAGAAAGTACATTATTTTCTCCCACCCCAGCATCCTATTTAGGATGGTTATATTTAGGGTGGTTTCAGAGTTACTCTTAAGGGGATCTTTGATCAGAGACCACTGGAAGCACATGAAAACTGAATATTCTCATATTAAGGCATTGGGGAAGAGCGGGGAGCCAATGCCCTGCAGGAAGGCTGACCACTGCAAGCTGGAGCAGCCATGAGTTTAGTGTGATGAACCACTTTTATTTTTCTTAGCAGAGGAAGAAAGGCACATCCAGCACACTGGTTCATAAGATAGTTTTGGAAGACTTGGTGGATTTTTTTTGCTGTGTCTGTCCAAGCAAAACAGAAGAGAGCAATTCTTGCTCTGCCAGAAGCTCCAGGTCCTCTGCTGCTTAGACACTGGTCTAACATAAGAACCCTCACATACTGGGGGAGAGGCTTTAGCACTGAAGCTAGTTTGAAGCAAAAGAGGTGGATTATAGATCTATCAACCATGACTCCCAAAAGGAGTCCCTCAGCATACCCGGCACATACCACTGATTGTTAACAGTGGTCTCTTAAAACCACCATTTCAGTAGACAAACATGTCTGGAGCCAGCCATCACTTTATTTGAAGCTTCCCCTATCTCAAAGCATCACAAAGAACTCCAATGTCTTTCTTGAAGACAAGTGGGAAGATTTTCCAGAAATGAAAGTTTGGTTTTTTTTCTTTTTAAAAGCTTTTTTTTCTGTTCTTTCTACCCACCTACAGTAGAGACATCAGAATGGACTGTGGCTCTGTATCGCAGAATCACAGAACGGTGAGGGTTGGAAGGGACCTCTGGAGATCATCAAGTTCAACCCCATCTGACAAAGCAGCTTCACCTCAAGCAGGTTGCTCAGGATTGCCTCCAGGTGGGTTCTGAAAGTCTCCAGAGAAGGAGACTGCACAACCTCTCTGGGCAGCCTGTTCCAGGGCTCTTTGTCACCCTCACAGTAAAGAATTTTCTCCTTATGTTTAAGTGGAACTTCCTGTGTCTCAGTTTGTGTCCACTCCCCCACTCCTATCTCTGGGCACCACTGAAAAAAGACTGGCCTCATCCTGTTGACACCTTCACTTTAGATATTTTAAAACATTGACAAGATTCCCTCTCAGCCTTCTCTTCTCCAGGCTAAACAGACCCTGGTCACGTAACCTTTCTTTGCAAGAGAGATGCTCCAGTCCCCTGATGATCTTTGTAGCCCTCTATTGGACTCTCTCCAGTAGTTCTCAATCTCTTTTGAACCAGGGACCCCAAAACTGGACAAAGTAGTCCAGATGTGGCCTCACCAGGGTAGAGAGGAAAGGGAGGAGAACCTCCCCTGATCTGATGGTCAATCTTAATGCACACCTGAAGCTCTGCAGTAACAGGTAAACTGTCTCTGAAACATTTTGGTCCAAATTATTCAACCTCAAGCTATACCTGTCAGGCAGCTTCCTGTTAGGCAGATTTTATCCTCCTCTTTTTCATTCTGCTCTGGTTTCCCCTTGGGGGGGGGGATATTAGAAATAAATAAATAAAATTAAAGGTAGCTGCCCTGCAGTGTTTATTCCCAGCAGGAATAGTTTTCTCCTGTTCATTAGGGGTCTAGTTGGTAAGTGTTATTCTGCTTTTGATCCCACAGGTCACAAAGGCAGCTGTCACACTACGTTCAGTCCCTCACAGTTAATGGCTGCTGACTGCCCATTCCCGTGCCAAACAGCCAGGAAAAGAGACACACACCCCAAATCCTATCATCACTAGGGTGACCTCAGGAAACAAAAAATGATCAGGCACATCTATGGCATGAGCTGGTCTTCTCAAAACACCAGGCTGAAGTCAAGAGGGTTGAATTTCTTATTTACAAAACCAGCACAATTCTGTAACAGCATCCAAACCAAAATTGTAACTCTGCCTTAAAGTTTCCAGTCAGGCGCACAGCAAAATACCCAGCCCTTCCACCCTGGGCTGCAGCTTTGTTAGTGTTGGGAACCCTGCTCTGGCTCTCCAGCCTTATCCAGGGCACTCTTTAATTTGGCCTTTTTTGAAAAAGTGCTTCCTTTGGATCTTGCTCATCCCATTTCAGTGTGGCTATAATGCAGTCCTTGCCCTGCTTTCAAATAGATCCAAAGCCCTAAATGTCATTTTAGGCCCATCCTGCCATAGGACACAAACCCTATTTGACATCTCTTCAGAGGGACTTGGAGAAGCTAGAGAAGCTTCAGAGCGTCCATCTATCCCCCCAGACAACACCAGGCTCTCTTGCTCTGACGGTGGGAATTTGCTCTGGCAGCATTCTCGGCACCACACATGCCTGAATCACTCTGAAAGTATCCTGCTTCAGTACATGTTGCAGGGAGGGTGAATGCTGTCCCGCCAAGAAGGCTTTTTTGTATCTTTCCACTTACCAGCCTGGAGTACAGCAAAGACCTCGTGGGAAATACTTCAGGCGGCAAAATGAGTCAATCCCTGGTAAAAGACTTTTATCTATGAGCCTGGGGATGGTGAGCACATGGTACTCACAGCACCTGCATCCCTGGGAGTGGGGGTAAGAAGCCGTGCAGGGCTTTGTTTTCCTGACACACTTTCCCTCTTTGCACCCTGCCTGTTTTGGGGGGCTCAGCAGCACCCAGGCTCTGCAGCACTCACCCACAGACTCCCTCCCAACATGTAGACCTCATTTTAGCCTAGCTTTATGACTGCCTCTAGACACTGCAGGACTACTTCCCTACACCAAGCAAATCATAATTCTTCTTCAAGGGACTTCGTTCCACCCATTTACATTCTGTTTTGGAGCCCAAGTTTCCACAGTAATTTTGCTGAGTCTGCAGGCTCCCTTTGGACACAGGCAGAGAAACACCAGTCACAGACCAGCCTCTCAGGTCTGATTCATTTCCACAGAAGCCATCTGGGGTGATGTCCCCAGAGATGACTCTGGGCTGTCCACCTACAAAAAAGCCCCAGTCAAAGCATGTCAGGGATTCAAAACACACTGGGCTATATCCTGCCTCTGAGCCCCAGGGAAGCCCCAGTGCCTTTGCTCTTGCACCCAAAACAAGTGGCTCCCCCTAAAAACCTTGTTTTTACTGAACCCAGGGATAAAGAACGGAAGCCAGAATATACAGCACAGTCCTTCTAAACCCATATTGCAGAAGTGGAAGCACACATTCATCTAAATAGTGTTTAATCCTTTAGAGTCCTAGACTCTCAAGAGCCATCTGCTGAAAACACCTCTCCAAATCACAGTACCTAAATGAAACATGAGGTCTCTTTCTTCCTCCCACACTCCCTCTGCCAAAAATCACACATCAAACAACTGATCTCAGACATTTCTGCTTTGTTACTCTCCCTGTCTGCATCTTCTGTAAGGGGGGGAAGAGAGAGAGATCCTGATGAATCAAGCTGAATTATTTTAACTTACCATGCATTTTTTATAATAAAATCCCAGGTCAGGTTTGGGAAGGCTTATTCTATAGACATTATTTCCATTACCTTCTCAAGCAAAAGTGATTCCCCATAGCTAAGGTTACAGAACAGCATAGGGAATCTCAGCCTCGCTACCTTTGCACTCCTACAGGCAGAGCACAAGGTGCCAGTGGCTGGCGACCAAACGGCAGGCACCAGCTGCATGGCTCAGCCCTGCACACATCTCTGGGGACACCTGCGTCTTGGTGTGACACCACAGGAACCCTGGCACCAGCCAGTAGAACTCGCTCTTTGCTCTCCAGGGAGCTGCGCTGATGTAGCATACCCAAAGCCTGAGCAAGCTTTGCACGTGCTGGTGGCGAGGGCTTGCCTTGCCCCATTTAGTGCCACTGGGATGTCAGGACCAAACAGCACCACAAAAAGGGCGAAACATAAACTGGATGGGATTGTCTCATCAGCAAATACCAGAGGAATTTCCCAAGGTTCTTTAAGGAACTGACACCTGAATTGCCCAGTCCATCTGCTGGATGAGGAGTACACTCAAAAGGACACCATTCACACAGGCGGCTGCTGAGGGGACAGCGTTCCTGGATCACATCACTAGCTGTCCCCACTGAAGTGTTGGAAGTTTTAGTCACATCCCAGCTCCCGCACAGGGCTAGCAGCTGTATGTACTGGCAGCGGGTACGTGTTTCCCAAGATGGAGATGGGAAGATTACCACAGCTGTGGTACCCAAAAACCACACCGAAGGAGCACAAATTCCCACCAGTGCACACACAGCACAGCAAGGGCTGTGGGATGGCCTGTAACACAGAATGACCTTTTCACATAGATAACACACAAAAGGAAATCAGACACTTCCTAAGGGCAAGGAGGGCAATTACTTAAAGCTTCTGTGTAATGGGAGTGGACTGTAAGTCGCATTCACAGGACATGGGCTCATGTGAGAGAGAAAGCGCATCCTAGGGCATCACTCCCCTACTCAGGGATGTGAACAGGGGCTTGACAGGGCTCCCTCCCATCAGCTGCTTCATACCACATGGCTGGATTTTCCATTCATGGTACAGTTCAACAGAAAGGCTGCTTCCAAAATAAAGGAAGCCAAGATGGGCTGGAGAGTGTTTATTCTCAAGTGTTTGAGACCCCTAAATGTTGTCTCCTTTTGTACAGCTGCCATTATTTACATCCAGGCAGAGAACTATACCAACATACATGGAGGCAAGCCATCGTTCACAGCAGGGAATAAACTTCTCCTATTAGAAACACATCAAGAACCCAACCCTACAGACCTCCCCCAGCACTGCAAGTCAGAAACCAGCTGTAAAACCACATCCCTGAACTGGTTCCTCAGAGCTGCCATCCGAAATGTAAGCAATTAACTTTCTTTTGCATTGAGCTCTTGAGGGCTTTTTTTACACTTGTAGCATTAGCTCCAAAACATCTAACCCACATTTTTCTAGCAGGTACTAGTCAAGAAAATATTTTTATATACTGAGATCTTTAAGGAGAAATTAAGAACGGTTTTGTATTCAAGAATGCCATACTTGAGGGGAAGAAAATAAAAAAGAGGAGAGTGTTGTCATGGAAGTGAAATATGTGGGCGCTTTTATCATTAAAAAAAGAAAGTTTAAAATTTAAAGCCATATTTGGCTGCTTGATCAGCTGTTTGCTTTGTACATCATGGCTTAAGAATTTAATCAGTTTCCTTTCAGAAGTTTTTTGTTGTTGTTTGTTTGGTTTTTTTTAAATACTCTTCCTCTCAAAATAAGGTAAAAGATTAATTGGTAGGTGGATTGTGCTAATAATTCCCCCACCCCCCAGCCTTTATATGTTAGGTTTCGGTCATTTAAAAATCTGCCACATCAATTTCTAAACCACAAACTAGCCCCTGCTTACACAATTACAAACCGGACCAGAGTCACACGCATTAACTTACCCTGTGACCACTTGCTAAAGAAAAAAATAAAGACAAAACCACCCATCCTGCAAACACACGGGCTAATAGTTTCACTCGTGCAAGTGATTCCACAAATCCAGATAGACACAAGGTGCAGTATTTGTATAAAGACAAAGAAAGGTGTTTGCATTCACCTGGGGACAGCTGCAGGTGGGGTTTGCAGAAACTCCACAACTGCCTGATATTGCCACGTATAGAAAGAAAGAGGAAGGTGTGATAATTGTTAGATAAAAGCTTGCATTTCCATATTCCCCAGTTCTGTTACTGCCAGCCTGCTCCCACGACTCGGAGGATACCAAGCCTCTCTTTCCCAGAGCACCACATCACCGGAGAGCCCATGAGACAGCCACTGCTTTAGCTGTTTCCCCCCCAGATGTCATTAAAAGCTTCAAACAGGTACATCTGATCACCTGCCCAGGGAAACAGAAAGCTGACAGCTCTTACACGGCTCTGTACCACTGAAAATGCTCCCTAGACACCCAGTCGGCTGGGAAGCAAAGAGAAAAAGCAATTTTTATACCCCAGTGGTATCAAATTTCGAAGCCAACACCTTCCAGGAGGAACTATGTGCATGGGGAACGTGTGTATCAGAAGAGAAAAAAAAAAAGAGGATGCAAAAGAAATCAGAACCAAGAATTTAGATAAATCCCACCTTCAAAACACCAAAGAAAACCTAGGTGGTTAGCTCGGTGATCCACGAACAAACCGCTCGCTAGAAGGAGTGTTGTAGAAGCACATTATACACCCCCTGAGTTGCCGTTTCCCCCAGCCCCGCTCTCACAAACCCTCCCGCAGCGGAGCGGCCGCAAGGCAGAGAAAAGCCCCATCGCGAGCCCTGAAACGCGAAGATCTGCGAAGCGTGGGATGCTGAAACGCTCCCTGCCCTGCTCGGCGAGATGATGCTCGAGAGGGAGAGACAAGAGGCATGTGCTTACTGGCTGCCGGAGAGCCTGGGAGCTGCTGCGAGGCGGCTGCCGGCCGGAGGAGGGCCGGGCAGGACGGAGCGGTGCGGGCGGCTGTGAGCTGAGCCTCGGCCGCGGGCCGGCGGCTGCAGAGCTCCGGGCCGGGGCTCCGGCTCCAGCCTCGTGGAGCCAAGCGGCTGGGCCTGGGTGTCCAGCTGGCGGGACAGCGGCGGCTTTGC
>JANHFX010010271.1:0-17604 GCA_027560015.1 Chloroceryle amazona | reverse complement strand
GCGGGGGCGGCCCCCGCGGGCGAAGCGGTCTCCCCGCGGTGTGCCAGGGGTGTCTCCGGAGCTCGGCGTCCACCCGGTGCCTCCCTGCGCCGGTGGAGGGGAGCAAGTGGGGCACCTGCTTCCCTGTGGGTCGCCTCTCGTTCTCCCTGGCTGCGTTTCGGAATAGGTTTTGTGGAAAGGGCGTTTGGGCTGGTCTGAGAGGCGGTTTGAACCCCACCTTCCTAGCCACCAGCCCCGGCGGGCGTCCAGCGAGGTGGCTTCCTTCTTTGTTGATATCCGTATGTCTTCTTTTAGGACGCTTATGCAAATCTCGTTGTTCTAGCACCGGGTGTGTGCCTCCAGGGATGTTGATAAGGCGAGTTGTATGGGAGGCAGTACCTGTCATCTCCCAGCTGGCTGCCTTGGCCTAGCACAGCCAACTATGAAGTGTCTCCAGATACTTTGGACTTAATGTGAGAAAATGTGCCAAAGTGAACAGATTGAGTAAGAGGGATCCATTTTTGTGTGTTTTCCCATTCTGTAGTTCATCTTGCTTTCTGTTTTTGCTATTCTCAGCTTTAAGTCATGGAATTTGGTAATTCTTGGATGGGTACAAAAGGGCATGGTTTTGTGGAGGTTGTGTTCTATTGCTGTGCAGGCCTACTGGAGGCAAGACTTAAGTACATGATCAGAAGAAGAGGAATGAGGTACCTTGCTATGCCATCCTTTGTTCCCTTTGTACTCAACTGTAAAAGGAAAGCTCAGTCAAGCAATTATTTTAGGTGATACCTAGCCAGTAAACTTCAGATTTCACTTCTAGGGTCTTTGGAGCTCCCTGTGTTCCTGTTGATACCCCAAAGAGATAAAGAAATTGCCAGAAGACAGTTTGGAGGGCTTGAGTGAGGCTTCTCTTCTGACTAGCTTTCTAGAATAATCTTTTCCTTGATTATCTTAACCTTGGAGAGACGGCATGCTTGGTTTCTTTAATGGTTTTCACATTTACAGTGTGTAATTCTGCATCACTCTGCATCTTAAGATTCCTTCTCTTTTTGGATTTCTGCTTAGAGACTTCACTAATTCTGCTTTTTTTTGTGTTGCTTGAGGGTTGTCATCTTGGCTCTAATTCTTTTGTATCTGTAGTCACCATTCTGTTCTCAGCCTTGAGGTGGCTTTGTTCTTTGTTTCTTGTTATCTCTCCCCCCATCCCTTTATTTCTTGTAATATTGGCCTTCATCATGTCTTCATTCTTCCTTTTTGGTGGAATCTTCTCTTACAGGTAGACATGCTGCAATGGGAGATTTTTTTTCCCTCCTTTTGTTTCATTGATCTTCAGTGGTTTCAAGGGGCTACTCCTGAAGTGATTCTTTATCAGTTCTTGTTCAACTTCTCGCGATTCTGCTTTCCTCAGCATTACTGAAGTAAGAATTTGCCTTTATCTTTAGAAGTAAGAAAAAAATTCATGCTCAGTGTGGGATAGGTTTAGGGCTCCTCTTAGTGGTAGGATTTTAATAAAGCACAGGCAAATTGATCTACTTTTAACTACTAAAATGACATGATACTATTGTCATCTTTGAGTTTATAGCTTTCACAATTGTCTTTTCCTATTTTAAAAAGTTTTCTTCTTGATGAAAGCTTATTTAATAAAGAAGATATTAAAAATGGTGTTAAATTTACTGTTTAAAGAGATGCAAACCTTGGAGTAAGAATATTCTCCTCATTTCTCTGTTGTATTTACACTAGCTATTAATTTTAATAGTAGCATTTCAGAGTAAATTGTCTTGGGTATGAGGTAGGTCAGTTCAGGAGGCTTGCCTGTTCTAGATAAATAATTCTGCAGTATCTGTTCAGAAACAGCACTCCTGAGTTGAGCAGTAGATTTTTCCAGTCCTCCTGGACATACAGGAGGACAATACATGACAGTATATGGGCTGCCTGTGCTCCACATAAGGTTACTCCTGCTTGTCTAAGGAATTGATGTTAAGCCAGTGCAATTAAGTGAACTAGAAACTTTGTTTGCGGTGTAAGACAAAATAAGTTAAGATTAAACTACCGCAGAGGCATTAATGCGTGCAAACGTGGTTTTGCCTGTTGATTAATTGCTTCAATGCAGCATGTTTAGATAAACTGATAGAAATTTGTGTGTACAAATCAACTGCACAATCATGGAGGTGTAATGCTTTGCACGTTAAAGTTTGGAGGCCTTCATGGTAGATTCAGGACACCGGAGCACGTCTAGCCCGATATAACCTTGGCCACCCCAGCCTAGGCTTCTATTAATAGCAAGGGAATCAAATGTGGAGCCTACTTATGAACTTTATCTACCATCTGCCTGCTCAGATACAATCTTGTGTAGATGCTGTATACAAATATTATAGGAATAGGAATTTGTTTCTGTTGGTTCTTGTTATCTGATCTCCATGTTCAGAGTTTTTTGATTTGATGCACCTCAAAAAAAATACTTTTGATAAAGTCTTAGTTAACTGCTCTGCTGTAAAGTAAATCTCTCCAGCATACCATCTGAAATATCTTTTCATTTTCTTGAGCCTGGCTACTGTGAATCTACAGATGGTTTGGCTTGGGGCATGAGGTGTGTGTTATAGATTTAATTAGCAATAAAAGATTAAACACATTAGTGTTTAGAGATACTGAGTGTTATTTTTTTATTTCTGATGCCTTTATATAAGAAATCTGGAATGCAGGGTAAGAGATGGATGCTGATTTGCTTTAGGTATCGTGTAATTCTCATTTGTTTTATTAAAAGTAGAAAGTCACTCTTGAACTTTTTTATTCCCATGCAAATTTCGTGCAGGTTAGTTGCAGTTAGTCTGATCTATAATAGACTGTAACTCAGAAAATATCCACGTTTGTAAATGTAGATGTTTCTCAAAGTATTAGAAATTCTAGGTGTAGTAGGGTTTAATAGATTTTAAGATCCAGTGATATGCCAGTAGGTGAAAATAGTCTGTAGCTCTCTCCCATATGGTATCTAGCCATGAATGAAATGAAATTTCAGATCTTCATCAGAGATAATTAATAATGTTTTGAAGTAGGCAAAATCTTCATTTCTAAAGCATTTGTAATACACATATTCTCATAGTTCAGCACGAGAGTTCATCTGAGGAAAAAACCCTATGCAGTTGAACAGGAGGAGGAATTCAGACGAGTATTTTTTGTTTGGTAGGTGACCTTGTGTTATCATGCAACTTGATAGTTTATGAAATAAGCTTGAAGAAAGCAATATGCCATGTGGTTATAATAAGAGTATAACTGGTCAATAATCTGTTACTGAGGAGTGCTGTCTTGTGTCTGTGGCTGTCTTGTTCTGAACTCCCCTTTTAAGTCTGTAGACAACCTGATATACTAGAGAGCCTCTACACTTGGGCTATTGCATTCCCTCGTGTCCTGTTTCTGAGTATGCCTTACTGTATGTTGACATTTTTTAAATTAATCATGTAAGAAGCAGATGTTATAGTGCTGTGTTACGGGACAAAGAGAATAATATGTCTGTCAAGGGTTGCATATCCTGAAAGGCAAAAAGGATATTTTGTTAAACAGGCTTTTTTGCATTGATGTTTGCTGTGTATTTGATGGTAGTTATGGCAACCAGTGACTCCATTGACACAGAGCATTGTCTTCTCTCATGACTTATATCAAAGGGTCTGAGAACTTGCCAATTTCCACTTGTGACAGTGGGCCATTTCTTTATCAGTAGGCATGTGTGGAGTAAAAAATCCTGTAGTTAGAAGAAAGGTAACCGTTGCAGATTGATGCTGTATGTTCAAAAGCACCTTCAGGAACCTGCCTCTAAACTTTCTTCAGACCTGTCTCTAATGATTCATGCTTACCTTTCCATTTAGCTCTGTGTCTTAGAGTGTACATCATGTAGCTTTTGTGGAATGCTCATCTGAGCTATGCACTAGACCAGACTTCTCATTCATTTTTCTTTCATTATGTCTCTCCTGGGAACTGATCTATCTGTTAGGTCTACTGTGATCCATTATGAAAAGACTGGAAAATTTTCTTTGCCTTCTCTTGCTGCAAACAAGTATGAGAAGTATTTTCTTAGTTTCTAGCCTGCTCATTTTCTCCTCCCTTAATTTATTTAGAATTTGCTCTATTTTTTTTTCAGAATGTTAAAATGTTTGCATCCAGTAAGTATTATTGAGTAGTTTTAGTTAAATTTAAATTTTGGACAGCAGGTACCTAGTACTGATGACCTTTGCTACTTTGTTCCCATATCCTTCTTTCCTTCATTCTGACTTGATTCCTTATTTTATCCCTTTTCAGTTCCTTGCAGGAACTTGTTTTAATAGAAATGGCCTTGGTGTACTATTTGGGAGCTATGGAAGAATTTATTTATTTATTTATTTATTTTTTCTGTTACTGAGTAAAGGACCGTCTTCCTATTCTAGACTTGAGAAAATTTTAACAATTTTACCAGCATGAAGTAGATTATGTGGCTATTTTATGCAGTGTCTTACAACAGTGAATCACCTGCTTAGCATACTTATAGCATGCTGCTTCTTCAAGGTTGTCCTTTCCAGTGTGACTATCAATTGTATTCTTTAACAGTAGACAAGAAGGTTTCAGTTCTCCAGGACCTAGGCTAGGTTTGGTAATGTAGCCTGAAGGGGAGGGAAGGGTGCTCCTTTGGAGCTTTCTTCAAGAAGTTGGTGGAACAGATACTTTATCAACAGGCCTAGACCTTGCACACTGTCGGGGAGTTTAGCCTCTGAGCATTATAAAACTATGTAAAAACGTCCTGATGTTCAGAATTGTTTGGCTCGTGCGAATGTCATTCTGTAGAATCTGTGTCAACTCCATGCAGCTTCTCTGCTTTTGAATTCCTTTGGGTTACCAAGGACTTCTGGCTGAAGGGACCAAGGAGAAGTTTGAGCTGTACTGCCCCTTAGCTTGGCGTGAAAGTCTTGTTGTATACTTCTGGGGGGTGTGACTCTTCAGAATAAAACCTCCACTCTCTGATCTTCCATGTACAAGGTCCAGGAATTCATGCTGGGATTCACACTGACCACAGCATTTCATAGAATCACAGTTACCACGCAGTAAGTAATTGATTCCTTCTGCCCTGTTTTCCACCTCCACCAGACGTAATGCTCAATATTTTGTGTTGCTGCCTAGGATCCCCCAGTACTATTGAGCAGTTTTCACAGAGCTTCATGTTAGGTCTTATCCTTCGAAAGCAAAAAAAAAAAAAAAAAAAAAGCTTTTGGATCACTGAAGATTACGTCAGTCATGACATAGAGTCAGCTCACAAACCTGCCTCTCTTGTTTTCTCTTAAGAATGGACTACATCAGCATCTAAATTAGTTGCTGCAATGTTTTCAAAATGTGCAGCAATTCTGTATTACTGCTTTTGGAGCTGTTCCCTGACTAGGCACCATGGACTTTATACATGCCTCTGGAATAACATGCAGTTGTTTTAAAGGCCCCTATAAGATACTCAACTATATCTATATATAGATTTAAACATTTAGAAGAATGAACTCTTGCTCTGTTAGTCAGCGAACAAACTTAAATGATGGTTCTACCTCAAAACTTGCTGACTGTTTTGAAGGATAGAACAGTACTCTGAAGACTGAGCTCACAAGATCAGACTGCTGTATATCATGCCTTGTCTGAAATTGGTGTATTTATCATACGACTTGTGTATTGCTTTGTAATATACCTTAGTATATATTTAGTTTAAGGAGAACTGGTGTTTTGGAGGTCTGTGGAAACAGTCTCATTTAGACTTGGGCTAACCAGTGTTGGTTTGCAGTTCCGCTGATATGATCCCACCAACTTCTAAAGATCCTTTTATCCCTTTTGTGAAGCTATCAGCTCTCCAGGATTCTAAATTTGCTATGTCAGGGTGGAGTGTTATTTGCCCGGTACGTATCTGGTCTACACGGAGCTGTCAATGTATCTGTTTACAACGGAATAAACATGATTTTGAGTGTATGTTTGGGGAACACATTCCCAAGAGCTTTTGTCTTTTAGCTCTCTCTTGATGACAATTATTATAGGCTGACTCAGCGTTCAGGCCATTCTTTATCATTTGCAGAATATGAAGAATTCTACATTTAAAAAAAAAATAGTAGAATGGTGTCTTGACAACTGCAGGTGATTTTAAATAATAGTATCTTAGGTACCTTTCTCTATGGAGGATTCAGGTAGTAAGTTTTGAAAATAATATTATTCATTTTCTTTACACTGAAGTACTAGAAATAGCTGTTTGGGTATTACAATAACAAGGACTGTATAATGAAGTTTGTTGTCTTTATCAGGATGCACGTTTCTGTTTCCACACAGTGCCTGCAGTGATAATAGCTCTGCTATGTAACTCATGAATGCTTAGCTTTCCAACAAAAGTGCAAATTACATATGTGTACACCTTGACTCTTGGAGGCCTGATCAAAGTGGTATCTTCAGGTTAAGTTGATAGTTTTTATTAAAATCCATACATCTTACACAAAGGCTGAAGAAATGAAGGTTGTTTTTACTTTTATCTATCACTATGCAGTTGCTGAAAACTTTGTCAGATGAAGTATTTGGGCTGAAATATGCTGTATGCTAGACCTGTTTAAATTTGATTAGAAAAATTGTTTGCTAGAAAAATATTTTTGTTAACTCTATTTTGGAAACTTGGTTTTTGTTCTTTAAATAGAAGATGTAGTTCCATGTGTTTTAAGGCAAAGACTTGACAGGAGTCTGAAAGTAGCTGAGCAGGGAGACACTGTGTGATCTAATGGTTTGGGAAGAGTGAGGGGCAAGCAAGGATGTCTCTGATGAATGTTCAGGATCAGATACTCTATGTGCTCATCTGCTTGCCTCTCAGACCTGCTTTTGAAGTCATCTGGGAATTCAGCTGTGTGAATGCTTTGTGAGGCTAAGAAATATGAAGAATCAGATTCTAAAAATTAGGAAATTAGGCACCCAGAACTAGAGTATGTTATGTATCTTAATTTCTCTACCTTTAGATCCATACCTAAAAACCAAACAAAAACCAAATAACCCCCCAAAATGCTGTATATTCCATGCTGCGAGAGAATTTTGAACATAAGTATTTTTATTGTGAGTTTTTTAATGTTAACCTTCATTAATACTACTTTTTAGAGTTGATATTGAAGAGTATTCTCAGCAATGCCTTCTTCAGTACTGTGAAGTACTAAATTAATTGCTCATTTAAGAAGTATTGTTCCTTTTCTCAGCTGAAAAGGCTGCAGTTCCTGTTGGACAAAATGATCATAAATATCCACAAATTAAGATAATTTTTACAATCTCGGTATTGCCATTAACAGCATAACTGAGGCCCTTGTAACTTACAAGGGCTCCACTCTGCAATCACTATTATGTTTGAAAAAGCTGCACCAAAGAGCGTAAGTATTATATTCGTAAGTTAGCTAGCTGTATGTCTGTTATTGTACAAATATATTTTAAATTGTGTGTAAATTGAGGCTTTTTGATCAAACTAGGTAAAGGTAACCCGTATTTAGATGCAATTACAGTGCAGCAATTATATCACAGAGCATCCAACCTTTTAATAAAAGCAATATTTTTGCGGCAGAAGATTGTGTTAATCTTCTGAATTACCCTATTTCTATCAAAATGCTTAAATTCAACAGTTTTATGGGTCCATTCAGACATAGGCTCAGCTTTGTCTCTATTTAGAAGTCCATTCCTTTTTATTCTCACTGTTTCTAAGGTCTTACAACTGAAGCTGCCAAATCTACTGTTTCAGATTGATAGTAGGTACTTGTACACTAATGAAACTCATTGTAGTTTTATCTACTGAACAAGATGTTTGTCTGAGAACTAACTGTAGTAGAAATGTTCTTCTGCAGAGCTGCTTTGTCTGCTTTTTCTTTGGAGTGCTTGCATTTGCTGAAGGGTGCTGTGCTTAGCATTGAGCACCAAGGGAGTTTCTCCTGGTTCATTCCCTCTCTTCCTGCTGTTCTGCAAGGATTGGTATAACTTCTCTAAGAGGCAAATCTGTGATTTCTAGTCTCCTATCCTGGCCAGACAGAATTGTCATGAAGGCTTATACCCAGGAAAGATGTCCTTTTAAGTGTGTTTGGTTTGTGGTTTTGGTTTTGTTTTGAAACCATTAATTATGCCATGTTCTGTTATCCTCCACTATTGACTGTAGTGTCTGTACTTTGGAGCTTTTCTGGTTAGAAGGTTTAGACTGACATCTTTCCAGTTGTCTTTGCTTCTTGTCAGAGTCCCTAATAGCAGAAATGCAAGTATTCAGTTTGTCTCTCAACTCTTCAGTAGCTTGCAGCTTTCTTTAAGTGGAAGGGCTGTCATCCCTCAGACTGTGAAGTCAGCACCACATTGATTCACTTTTGAAATCCGGTTTTGCAGGTAGAAGGAATTTAAGTAGAGAAATTTAATTGCTAGGCTGTGGGACACACACACAATTTAATTTTCAGAAGGAACAGTTTATTGCTACCGTTGCATTTGTTATTGGTAAGGGACAGGTGGATTTACATAAAGCAAGGCTACAATATATTAAAGTTCTTTTTCATCAAGATAATTTCCTAATCCTGGTTATGCAAATTCTGAATTAATATTTCTTTTAATGTGAACTGCAAAACCAGGAGGAAATGTTTAAGCACACTTTATCAGTATGTAAAGAATGAAGAATCAGTTCACAAGAACTGAAACAATTGTAGCACTCAAAAAATATTATGCTTCTTGAATCTGTTTTATAGGTTATATGTACGTGAGAATAGTATTTGTGTGTTAGTTTTACAATGGGGACAAAACACATATTTTCAAAGTGTGTGTTGAATTCTTATTTACAAAACTTACTCATTTTAATACTCAATGAAATATATGACATTGTCAGTCTTGTGGTATGCAGTATGAAATGTATATAATGTCTAAATAAAATCTCAGTTTAAACATGAGGTATTGTTATTGAGTTGAAGAGTCAAGCGGAAGTTTTATTTTCTTTGCTTAAGAATTTATTTCAAATAGTTTTCATTTGGGTCCCGTCACTTAGGTAACAGTTTCTTGTCCCTAAAAGCTTCTGTCAGAGCCCGATACTCAGTGCTGTGGTACTTGTTAAGACTTGTGAAAATGGGATGTCCTCTTGTAACAGCTTTATGATCTGCTTTAAACCAAGTTACTTTTAAACATGGGGAAGCAGGAGTCAAAACAGTGAGAGAAAAGCAATGGTAAAAATAGTCCCTTTAAGTATGCGTGAACTTCTGTCAAGTTTCTGGAACGCAGATGAAACCTGATGCTATGGGATGTAGTGAAAGGAGGGCTGAGCAAATGTTCAAAAGCTGTAAAGGTGTGGTCTGGCTGGTACTGCAGGCATTTATCAGCTGCTGTAATAACTGGGAGAGTTTAAAAATTCTGCTTTGATTTGGGGGAGTTGGCTTCATGGTGAGCCTTGTATTTATCCATGTGATGTGCTGGTTGGCCAGGACACCATCCTTCTGCATTGCTGGGTTTTTGATTCTGTGCTGTCTGGTTTGCTCCCTGTCAGGTGAACAAGGAGAGGAAGGATGGCAGGATGATTGGAGATTTCAGTGTGATTTCTAAGGAGGCAGGTCTGTGAGTGTTGGTGGGTTTAAGTTGGCCCAATGAATTTATTTATTTTTTTCCTTGGTCAGTAAATAACTTCTGCTAGCTTAGCTTCTGAGCCGGTTTAGCACAGGATCAATTGAGTGCCAGTGCTGGAACCCATAAGAGGACTGAAGACAAAATTGTGGCAGGAGTGACCTAGTTCAACTCGAGCAGTTGTATAACTGCTGTGAAAGGAGGGGAGTTATTTTACCTAAAGCCACTTCTGAAATACATTTTGGAAGCTCACGGTAGCATTATTAAAGAAGGAAATAGGATAGAATGGAATGAGTCTGGAAAGTCTAAAGTGAAGGTTGCTCAGGAGATGATAATAGTGCTTATGTTAATAATACATGGTGTTCCTTACTCATATACATGTCAACCATGTTCTACGTCTTACAAATAAGATATCAATGCAGCTTAAGAAATTTCAGGAATTATACTTGACACTAGGTGGACAAGGTTGCTTGTTGAAGCTCTGTTTTTATTTAATTGCAAGTTACTGTGTTAAAATTCACCTTTTGCTAAAATAAGCCTTGTGTTTTTTTGTGGAAAAGTAATTTCAAAGGTAGGAAACTGCATATTAAACAAAAAACAGAATATACTTTTAATTTAGAGAAAGGAATAAGGAGAAAATATGATGTGTTTTATCTCTCCATATACCTGTTTTAGTATTTCAATATTAGACCATCAGTGAGACAGGGATTGAATAGGTCGGGTTGATGAATTGGCACTCTCACTGAAATAGTCCTATTCTAAAAGCTCATTGTAGTATAACAGTAAAAATAGAATCAAGACTGTTTAACACAAAAAATATGAAGCACCAAAGATTAAAGAGAAACTACAGGATTGTTGGAAAAAGCATTTTCACAATATTGAAATCATACAGTAAAGGTTAGATCAAGGTAATCTGTCAGTTATTTAGTCAGTCTTCCTCTCCATAGTTATTTTTATTTTTGAGTTTCCTCCATAGTTATTTTTATTTTTGAGTTTCCTCCATAGTTATTTTTATTTTTGAGTTTCTTCAGATAAAAATGTTTTCTTATCTAGATTATATCTACTTTTTATTACCCCCTGTTAGAGACTTCTGCCTGCTTCAAGTGGTGAATTTCCTAGGCTTGAGGCTACCATGAGAGATTTGGAAAATTCCTCTTTGTAGCCCATTAAATCCCTATTTTGATAGTCTCAGAAGCATTTTGAAATGTACACTTATGTAGACAGACAATTCTTTAAGTGATGCTGTGGTAAGGAAGCTCTTCTAGAAAAGTAGTAAGGAACTGATTATGGAATAGCTTTATCTGCTCTCTGTCCAGCAACTGTGTAGCCCATTGGGGAAGTTTGTCACAGGTGTCTCTTTCTGTCTGTATAGGAGGTTTTAACTTCGTTTCTTCCTTGGCACAGCCCGGGGTTCTGACTTTTCTTTAGTTAAAACAGCTTATGTTTTAATTCTGGAGGTATTCTAAGTCATTGCTTGGTATTATGGTCAATATTTGTAGGATAGCTGTATAGCACTCTGTAAAGGCAATGGAGCTTTGAGTAGAACAGGGTACTGGTATTTCAGGATTGTGGAAATATCATATGGTGGCAGGATTGGTTTTCCATAATTCAGCATAAAACAGTCTCCCGGGTGAATATTGTAAACTTGGTCTCACTAATATTTCTTCAGCCTAATTTGTAAATAATAAAATCTGAGCATTTGCTTTCAGGATCATTCATTGTGACTTAGATCTAATTCTTGCCCTTGAAATTCAGTATTGGCCAATAGCTTGTCCAGTGACAAGTTATGTCAGTAAGGGTGTCTCCTGGGATCCTTACATGTTTCTAGCTGTTAAGGACAGATTCAATAGTATATTGATTTCAGACAGTAATAGTGCAATCTTTGAACCATAAATATAGACTATGTTAACTTGTAAAATTTTATATTGGCATTCTTACAGTTAGGTTTAGGGCCTGCTATCTATAAATCATTCCCTGTTTGGAACTGCTGTAATTTTTGCATATGACAGTGAAAGGACATTTCCTTACAGTGAATTGAATTTGGGTTCTTCCTTAGTTTTCCAGAACCTGTATTAATATTGCAGTAATAGCACAGTTTGTAAGTTAATAGTGCTTTCTTGTGAGTCTCAAGAACATGCGATTCAACAACATTTGGCTACAGGATATGTTAAATTTGGGATCATTAATCCATAGGCTTACTCAAAAGTGGTGTACTGCTGTTGGGAACAGGGTTTTTATTTTCTGTGGAAGGAAGCATTAACCTAAGTTGGGATTCAAAATGGCTTTGTGTGAGCTTTGTTATTCTGGCTTCCTTAGCTTGTGATCATAACAAGTGAAAACATCTTTTGGCTGAATGCAAAGTTTATGGTGGGGACTGGAAAAAGATTTTAAAACACACTGCATGGTAATGCTTTCCTTAATGCTTTCCTTGTGTGTCTTAAATCTTTATTTGCTTTTTATCTCATCCTAGTGGTGAAAAGGAAACCAATTACCTTTTAAGATAATAAATGAGGTACCATATTGCAGCATAGATCAAGCCAGACTTGTGATTTACAGCACTTCAGGTTTCTGTGTATGGACAAGACAAAAGTGAATGACTTTTCATAACTTATGTGCATGTCATTTGCAGGAGTGAATGACAAAAATGAAAACCATCTGTTTGTGTATTAGTTAACAGAAAGTTGTCAGTTGTCCCAGAGCTCTTTCTGTCAGGCACTTCTCCCCCTCCCCAGGGGTGGATAGGCTGTGCATACAAACTGCAGATCATCTGGCTAGTACTGTCCTTGTTTACCTTTGTATTACGAAAAGTGTCATCTCCAAGAGCTTCTCTTTTGCTCTTACACATTAGTCTTTAGTCTTGTAAAGATGCTAGCCATTCTTTTGAAGCTGCCATCTTAATCATTGGATTTATCTCTCTTCCCCCCCCCCCCCCCAAATTTGGGTATTTGTTTTTGTGGCTTTGGTTTATTTCTTTCTTGTCTTGAAGGTGATACTTCAGTGGTTTTCAAAGAACAAAAAATTACATTGGAGAAAGTAGCAGGCTTCTTGTGAAAAATATGGCATAGAAAGTATAGTGAAGGCATGAAAAAAATCAGAAAACAACTTTCATATTCAAAGCTGAATCCATTTCTGAATCTTTATGTTGAAAAATTACTGGTAAAATCTAATGA
Organism: Chloroceryle amazona; assembly: GCA_027560015.1. Classification (NCBI taxonomy): domain Eukaryota; kingdom Metazoa; phylum Chordata; class Aves; order Coraciiformes; family Cerylidae; genus Chloroceryle; species Chloroceryle amazona. Next base: position 4,879 of record JANHFX010010271.1, on the reverse strand, counting down.
ATCTTTCCAGTGATGTCTATTCTTGTATGATGTATTTTTAGACTCTTTATTCCTTGTTAGTTTCTTCTTTTTGACAGGCTAAATAACAATTTGATGTTGGTAAATGTCCTCTCTAAAAATAGATTTGGAGCAGAAAAGTGTTCAGTGTCTCTTGAGTCAGGCTTATGTGGAGTCAGTGGGAAATGATTCTGCCTGCTCTAATGGGGTTTGGCTCAACCTCATGTCATTGTGCATTAGCCAAGCCTCAACTACTACCACAGAGGAATTTTCCAAAGAATAAATGTGGGTGTTTTTTTTTTAATTTCTTTTTAAATGAAACAGTTTACACAGTTTTTGCAGGGTTTTTATATAATCCTTTGATAAGTAAATCTTAGTTGCTATACATTTGAAATGAATACTGATACTGCAAACTCTTAGGCTTTTGGAAGTTGTTTTTAGTAATGTCAAAAGACATTTTAAAAAATTCATTATCTGAATGAGGATTTGAAGAACCAGACCAGCTTTTTGATTGTTTCACAGAAAGGAGAGAAACTGTTTTAGTTAAATACTTTCAATTAGGCTGTTTAGAAATTGGGAGGTATATCTTGATAAAGTCAGTGTTCTTGTAATTGCTCAATGGAAGATGTTCTCAACATGTTTGGGAAGAAACTGGAATGTTAGATGTGTGAACTTTGAGAAAGAAAAATTGGCAACTCTGTAATTCATTGGAGTCAGAAGCAAAATGGGTTTGAATATAGTAAATTGAATTTCATAATATAATTTCTACACCACCTTGAATGTAAAAGTATATAATCTGAAAAATTGGAAAAAAGTAATGTTTTTTCTTAGTACATGTTAACTCTCCTGAGCTCTGCTTGGCTAATATTTTTCTTATCTGTTTTATAGGTTTTGTAAAAGACACCGGATTAAGACAAATTCAAATGTTCCATGTGTCCCAAAACACTTGTTGATGATGTCAGAATTAGTTCTTCCACAGTTCATCTTTAGTCTTATTCAGCACTTAAGAGAAGGGTATAATGAGCCTGGTATGTTTTAAATTTGCATGTATGTAGCCTATCTTACCCTGCTGCTATCTCTTGCTTTGCAAGAGATAGTACATGAATACAGGAGTGCTATCTGTCATTTATATCACTGAATGTTGTGCATCTTTTCCTAAAAAAGTTACTGCTTGGCTAGGAGATTTTTTTGTTATTGTTGTTCTCTGCTGAAGAGCTTCTTAAATACATTTTAAGTGCTACCTAGCACTGTAGTGAGCCCTTCCAGAAAATCAGGATGAATTTAAAACTTGTACATGTGAATTTTTGAGCATTATGAAACATACCGATTTATATTATGGTAGACATAGCTGTTCTGTGTTGTGAAGTTTGGGGCCAAATTACATTACATTTACATCAAAAGTTCTTATTATGTGGCTTTCAGCTCTTGATCTGCCGTCAGAGAAAGACCTTCATAAAATCCTCCAGGTTTTGGAGCCTCATGTTTCCTTTCTAGAAGACTTGACCAAAATGGGAGGAGCAATGCGATCAGTTCTTACCCAGGTTTTGACTAGCCAACAGTTCTACAAAGATCTTAGCTCTGGTATGTTTGTGTTATTTCTAATAATTAAATTACAAAGAATTTAAGGGCATAAATTTTTGTTTCTGCATCTTTTTATTTGACTTCTCAAAACCAAGAAAAATGCATGTTTTTAAGGATGTTTTGTTGTTATTGCTAGAAGCAGAGTGGGCTTCAGGAGCAACTAGAAACATTTGTTATTAAGACCTGTAAGAGAAAACCTCTTACCTTTGGTGTCCCAGATAACTGCATATCAATACATAATTTCAAAAGAGTTTTTATAGTAAATCTGTTCTCTTTAAAGTGAAGTGGACACAGCAGCTTAGTACTTCCAATAAGGCACATCAAACTTAGTCAAAATGGAATGTCTAACTCATTTTGTGGTCCGCTCTCACAGCAGCTACTAGAGGAGAACGGAATGGCAAAAGGCCATTGTATATCTTGCATTTCTGTACAAAGCCTTTTTTTTGTTTTCCCCCCAAAACAGCCCTCTCCACCCCCAATTACTCATTTCATCCAATACCAAATCCCAGTTAATATGAAAATGTTGGGAAGTCATTATTAACCCAAAAACAGCTAGTATAAATTAACACCATCTTATTTTCTTGTAATTGGAAGGTGTCTTTAAGTCCTTTGTATACTACCTTTGCATAGAGGTTGGCTTGGGCAGCAGCTAGTTGAAAAACAAGTAATCAACAAATCTTTGTTTGAAAGGTAAAAACACTCAGGGAAGCTGCCTCAGGGACAGTTGTTGTTGTTATTCTGTTTCCTTCCTCTTTCCCTCCTACTTAATAATATCTGTATGGGATAAATTTAATGACTTCTCTTTTCCTATATGAGATGAATTTCCCAAGATCTCCCAAAAATGAAGAGGGAAAAGGAAGTAAGGCATTCTTATCTGAACTCTTGGAACGGAGAATATGTGTATCTGAGTAGGTACAGTTTCTGGGTAGGGCAAGGAAAGAAAGGGATTTTAGAGCCAAACCTGTCCTTCTGACTTTGAAAGCTAAAAAGATGCTGTCATCTTTATGATGTTTTCTTTTCCTTAAACACTTGACACAACTTGCTCCTCTGAAATATAGTTTTTCTGTTTATAACATATACGTTTGATTTTCTTTTTTTAATCTCTTTGACTAAAGAAAATTTTATATCTGTGACTTTTTTGCTTCATCAAACAGTTGAAGTAATGATTTCTTTCTGAATAGTGTCTATTAATTGGGACTGTAAAAACTTGAACTTTGAAAGAAAAATTCCAAATAGTAGAATTTATATGTGACATATTACCATTACTGTTGTTGCTTTATTTTTGTTTCCCATTGGAAATCAAAGGTCCTTGTCCAAAATTATTTTTTTTAAAATGTCAAAGCAAATTCCACACCCCACCTCACACCCTCCCACCCCCCAGTGTTAATGATGACAGTGCTGGTAAAATAGAAATGAAGTACATAATTTAGAAGAAAATATGGTGAGAAGGTTTCTGGGCCTTTTACATTACATAATTGTACAGCCTAAAACATTATGGATCGTTTTTTTGATTGCTTGTATAGAATATGAAGTATATGAATGAGGTAGATACTGTACTTTAATGGTGTTTTACCTGTGTATTCAAGGTGTTGGAGACAATGCATGTACAAAGAAAAGTCATGAAAAGTACCTCATTGCTTTGAAAGGCTCTGGATTGGCATTTCCTGAGGATAAACTTGCATGTGGTATGCAGGAACAAGGAGCTGGAACTAGCACATTAGCAGTTCAAGGTTTGTGTAGAAAAATATTTTAAGGGAAGACTTGATTATTGCTGGGTATTGTATAAACTGTTATTTGATTTAAAAAAGAAAAAAAAACCAAAAACACAAAAAACAACAACAAACAACAACCAAACAAATCTTAATGAAACTTAAGGAATTACCTGTTATTTAGTGCACTGTCAAATTACAGGGCTCATTTTGATTCTGTCAACAAAACTAAACATATTAACTCTTTTTGTTGCTAATATACTAAGTATCACTTTCCAGTCGTAGTATTAGTGGAATTTGAGTAGGCAAGATGAAATTGCTCGTAGTGGAATTTTGTCACTGCAACTAAGTTAAGCCACTATGATTTTTACAACAGTGCTGTGGATATTTTTTTGATCCCTGAAGACCATCAGAGATTTTTTTCAATTTCTGGAAGAACACATCTCCGTTAACTCAGTACATTGAAGTTCTGCAATGGAGCGTACTTTCAGATCCCTAATTTTGTATCACTTGGAAGTCTTACTCCAACTTCTCAGTCCACTGCTTTGTATCTTTTAAAGAAGGTTAATGTAGTGTTTCATTTCATACTGGCTCATTAAGTATCATAAAATACTCTCTTTTCAGTATAAGACTTATGAAAGGAATCTCTGAATTTTTTTATTTCAAAAGGTTTAGCAGGTGCTACGGCAACATCAGGACAAGGGGATTCTTCAGATGAGGTGAGACTGTTTTTAAAGACTATAATGAACCACAACAGAGTATTAAATGGGGAGAGAATGCTTGCAGCCAAATCCCACAAACCCTAACTCTTTTATTACATATTCTCTCCACTTTAATAATTAGAAATAATGGAGATATAAAGGAATAGTTCTCATATCTTTGATTTACTAAGGATGTCTTTAAAAATCCTTATTTCTGCTATTTCAGTTTCATTTATTTAAGTAATGTAGAAGAAACTTGTGTAGGTAGTTGAAAAGTCACTGTAAGTAAATTGGGCTTGATCAAAGTAAATGTAAAGTATGTGGTGCTGTGAATGGTGTTAGCAGTTTATGGCACTTGAGAATCCAGCTGAACTGGTGATAGCAGCAATGAGAATTTCTCTGTAGATAAATTCTCATGTGTAGACTTGACCAAAATCACTGAGTGGGAGTAAAATGGAGGGAATCTCCTTTTACATTGAGCTGTAATAGATGAGCAGAATTTAATGAGGAAAGTTAAATTCTGGTAGAGTTACTTTATCAATATTGCCTTTATTACCCTACTATTTAAAACCTAATTTCAAGTCCTAAGCCTTAGCAGCCAGTCTGGTAGGGCAGGATAACAAACTCGTTATATAACAAATCATGTAAAGTATAATTTTTCTTGGGATTTTTGCTTACATTGAATTCAGTGTAAGCAAGGGTTGAACTAAAGCCATTGTTCATGTATGTCTAAAACAGTTGTATGATGTGTTGGCCTCTGTCATGAGCACAACAGCATCTGTTATGCTTTCAGCAGTGCTATTTATAATCTGGCATTTTTCAAAGTGCTGACTCCCCCCCCAGCACTAATACTTCACATCAGCTGTGCTCAGCTGAAGCACCAAGGCTGTT